>CM056580.1:106387362-106465823 GCA_029721435.1 Gymnothorax reevesii | reverse complement strand
TCATTCACAGTGTTGTCTTATAACACAGTGCATTTTTAACACCACATTGTGTTATTCTCTTTCACTGGGAGTGTTAATATCTCACAATCACTGTAGTTTTCTGACACAAAGTATATTTTAAACATGCGTTGTCCGCAGTTATCTGACATCTAGAGTCATGGACTCTCTCAGTAAAAAAAAAAGCAAACCATGGCCTTGACCCATTGAATGTTCAATCTTCTCTGCGCCGAGCAGCGTAGGCAGTAAAATTGGAAAGTAATGCTCTGCGTGTCTCAAGAACACGTAGTTTTACAAATTTTAACACAGGAAAAATGAAGCTTGATTTTGATTTGCATATTTTTGCACACTTGTTGAAGTCTGCCTCCTTTGTCATGGTATTATCGGTGTTAGCAGCCACATATGCCATATTTTGGGATCCCATGATGGAGAACAGTTTCAGGAACCCGCCCGGTTCATAGCGCCGCATTTGCCCACATTATCGTGCTCGCTTCGGCACTAAAATTGGAACGATACAGAGAAGATAAGTGTAAAGCAATGCATATCTTCTCTGCAGCGTTTCCAGGGGGCCACCCTAATCTTCTCTGTATCGTTCCAATTTTACTACTGTAGTGGAACAATACAGAAAAGATAAGCTTCCAACCCCTAGTTACAGGAAGGTTTGCACAGTACATTCTGTCAACTGCAGCCGTGCTGTTGGAAGAATTTTGTGCCTCTTGTCTTTACAATACATGCATTTATGGAGCCCCCCTGGGGAAAATATAAATAAATAAGTCAATGTAATAATCAGCACTAGGATAAAACGTCTTTCCACCCTCCATTCGCGCAATAGTTTTTTGGAAGTCAGATATTTCCAGAGTCAGGGCCACTTGTAGTGAGTGTGTTTTCGCTGCGCTTTCTGATGACACATACGTGATGGCTGAGTCCAGCTTTTCGCCCGTTTCCCTCACATATTATAGGTCACAAAGTTCATGCCATAAATGCAGTTTTCTTTCCCTTTCTTTTTTTTTTTTTTTTGTGTTGTGACAGCAAGAATCCTGTGCACGCTTGACCTGAGAGAGAGCGGTCTTTATCCAGCTTTATCCGTGGGCCTCAGGAGAGCGCAGGGCTTGCCAGCATGCGCTGGACCTCAGGCCCTGTGTCTCAGCCCAGGGAGCCCAGCCTCTGCCCCCAAGACAACAGCCTGCCCCTAACACACGACAACCAACCAAAACAGCCATCCTGATGGACTCAAATGGCAAATTCCTGAATCACAGAAAGCTTTTTCCGACCCACAGTGTGGGAAAGTTCTGGTGTCCCACAACTGACAGTGCACTTACATTACTCAGCCAGTCAGCTCTGAGCAGTCCACAGAACATTATAATTCACACCGGCACCAACGACCTGCACTCCAAGGGTCAGAGGGTGGCCAACTCCTTAGTAAAGGTAGCAGAAAAAGCTCACAAGATATTTCCACAGGCAAATATCGCCATCTCCACCCTCCTGCCCCGCAGAGACTATCCAATTAGCCTCATCAACCAAATAAATGAGTCAGTCATCCGTCACTGTGGCCCCCTGCCAAATGTCACCATCATCCAGCACCCTGATCTGTCCTGTGCAGACCTTTATGACCATGTCCATCTCCATCGGGAGGGCATCAGGCTGTTCTCTCAGGACCTGGCAGCCTTCAACAGAGACCCAGCCATTCTGCAGCTGCCCAGAGCTCCAGTAACTCCCCACAACCAACACTCTACTAGCCACAGGGAAGCCCACCCACGTACAAGAAGGGTCCAGTCTAACAGGACCCAGCCCAGCAGGACCCAGCCTAACGGGACCCAGCCCTGCAGGACCCCACCCAGCAGGTCCCAGCCCAGTACAGCACAGCCCAGCGGGACCCAGGCCAGCCCAGCCCAGTATCAGGTCCCACAGCAATTTAACCCACCCCAGTACCACCAGCACATGAGGGACGAAGCAGCTCAGCCCAGGTCGCCCTCACAGCGCCCCACCTGTGCAGAGGCTGTGCAGGGAATATATCAGCCAGCTGCTCAAGACTTTGGCGAAGTGCGACAACTGCTGCAGCTGATTTTTAAAATACTGGGCTAAATAAAACAGCAGGTAGTAGGTAACCTACAATATATTTTACCAGTCTGTATTTTTAAGACAAAAAAATTAGGAACTTTTGATGTAAAAAAAAAAAAAAGTTGAAAATGTTAATGTATTTTTCAATCCCTTTTATTAAGTAGCCTACTGACAAATGCAGCCAAATTAGTTAATTAACAACCATTTACTAACATTCGATGTCAGGCTACAGAAAATTTATTAAGTATAAATTGAAATTGAAATACATGCATGTTTTTCCATATCTTTCTTTCTTTGGCGGTATACTTACTTTAAACTGACAAATGTAGAATAAGAAATGAGATCATTTTCTGTCACCTCCTGGAATATTCAAGGATTGTATTCATCAACAATTGGAGTAAAAAGCAAAAATGCAGATTTTCTCAGAAATATAAATGAACATGATATCATTGTACTGTTAGAAACATGGTGCAGATCAGATGTAGAAACGCACTGTCCCTCAGGCTATCAGGAGATCATACTGCCCTCCTTCAAGCACAGCAACATCACACGCGGGAGAGACTCAGGTGGGGTCATCATATGGTTTAAAGAAGACCTCACAAACCTCATATCAGTGGAGAGGAAAGAAGCTACACACATTTGGCTACGGCTCAAAAAAGGCACAATCAATAGCGACGCAGATCTCTTTTTCTGTGCAGTCTACACTCCACCCGCCGAGTCTCCCTACTTTAACGAAGACTTTTTTAATAATCTCCACACCGAGACCAGCCATTTCCAGGCCCAGGGGAATGTGCTGTTATGTGGAGACTTTAATGCCAGAACAGGCCTGGAGAGGGATATCATTGAGACCCAAGGAAACTGCCACATCTCTAAAGCATTCCCTCACCTCACCCCACTAACATCGACCAGGAATAACCCTGATAATATTGTCAATAAACACGGGAAGGAGTTGGTGCATCTCTGTCGAGGCTTAGGCCTGTACATGCTTAATGGCAGGATACGTGGGGGCTCATTAGGCCGGTTCACATATTGCTCAGCTCTTGGGTCCAGTGTTGTTGATTATGCTCTTACTGACATGGACCCCTCCTCCATCAGTGCATTCACTGTTAGACCACAGTTACCATTATCAGACCACTGTCCAATCAATGTCTTCCTAAAAACATCTCAAAAATCAACAATTCAAGAGCCTAATAATCTAACTAAATTAAGCATGACTTATAAATGGACTGATAACAGTGTGTCTGATTTCATTTCTACTATCAGTTCAGCTGAAATAAATAACCTAATCACTGTGTTTCTGACGAAAAAATTCCAATCAAACCTAAGAGGTGTAAATCAGGCTGTCAAAGAAATCAATGATATTTACCGCAAAGCTGCCATCAAGACAAACCTCACAAAAATTAAGAAATCAAAGCAGAAACCAAAAGATAAGAAATGGTTTGACATGGAGTGCAAAATTATCAGAATGGATCTTAGGCAATTATCCAACCACAAACATAATCAACCAGAAAATTCTGAAATTAAGACATCAATATTGCAAAACACTCAAAAAATATAAACAAACACTTTATCGGAAAAAGAAACTACACCTTAATCAAACCCTGTTGGAAATCGAGGCTGCCATGAATACAAATCTGTTCTGGGAGAAATGGAAAAATCTTGACCCAAAACAAACCCCGGACATACCCACGAAAAATGGAAATATCTGGAAGGAATATTTTGAAAACCTATATACAGATATTCCAAATCTCTCAGAAGGGCAGAAAAACACCCAAAGCAAATTAGAACAATTAGAATTAACAATTAAAGATAACCAAAATCCTTTAGATTTTCAAATTTCACTCAAAGAGTTGGAAGACGCGCTCCATAAACTGAAACCAAGAAAAGCATGTGGCCCTGATATGATCCGGACAGAAATGCTGACAAACAGCCCCCCTGATCTACAGAACGCTTCGCTCAAACTCTTCAATCTTGTTCTAAAAACTGGCTGCTTTCCAGACATTTGGAAGAGGGGGCTTATTTCCCCAGTTCACAAGAGTGGAGACAAATTGGATCCCAATAATTACCGGGGCATCTGTGTGAACAGCAACCTGGGGAAGGTTTTCTGCTGTATCCTTAACGCCCGAATACAGGCCTTCCTTACTGAACACAATGTCTTGAGTAAAAGTCAAATTGGATTCTTACCAAATTATCGAACAACAGATCATATTTACACCCTACACACCCTAATAAACCACCATGTCCACCAGACAAAAAAGGGAAAAATTTTTGATTGTTTTGTTGACTTCAAGAAGGCATTCGACTCTTTTTGGCACACAGGATTACATTACAAAATTATACAATCAGGTGTAGGGGGTAAAGTATATGACATCATCAAATCAATGTATTCAGACAACAAATGTGCAGTAAAAATTGGTGACAAAAGAACAGAATACTTCACTCAAGGGCGTGGGGTGAGACAGGGCTGCAGTCTGAGTCCTACTTTGTTCAACATTTACATTAATGAGTTAGCAGTGTTACTGGAACAATCTGCAGCTCCTGGTCTCACCCTTAATGATAAGGAAGTCAAATGTCTTCTCTATGCAGATGACCTGGTGCTGCTGTCAGCCACAGAACAGGGATTACAGCAGCATCTGGATCTACTGGAGAAATACTGCCGGAACTGGGCCCTGACAGTAAATTTGGCAAAAACCAAGATAGTCATCTTCCAGAAAAAGGCCAGATGTCAGGAAACCAGACATTATTTCACTCTAGGAAACAGCATTAGAGCATTCTTTATATTATGACTACTTAGGACTTCGAATAAGTGCCTCTGGGAACTTTGATTCAGCAGTGAATGCACTAAAAGAAAAAGCTCGTAGAGCATTTTTTGCAATTAAAAAGCAATTCCAGGGAATCACTATCCCAATTCAAATTTGGTGCAAAATCTTTGATAGTGTAATCCTGCCCATTGCGCTGTATGGATGTGAGGTGTGGGGTCCACTCAGTAATCTTGAGTTCTGTCAGTGGGACAAACAACCAACAGAGACTCTACATGCAGAATTCTGTAGAAACATTTTAAAAATCCATAGAAAAACCCCAACGAATGCAAGTAGAGCAGAATTAGGCCGATTCCCACTAATTATCCCAGTCCAAAAAAGATCACTGAAATTCTGGCTACACCTCCAGTCAAGTCCACAGAACTCCCTCCAGTTTGAGGCTCTCAAAACCCAAGAGCTCAGCCCTAACACCAGTCCCCTCTGTCGGCTGGTCCTGAAATTAACCAACCAAAGTTCCATTGGCCAACTAACAAATCAATTTCAGACCAGCAATGCTTTCCAAACTCAAATTAGAGTGAATCAAATTATGAAACGCATCAAACTCTCTTATCTGGACCATGGGACACTGAAACAAAATCTCAGCACAAACTTGAATGCCATCGGGCCCTAAAACCAGAATATAAACTGGCAGAATATCTCTTCACCGTCAGAGATATAAAGCAGAGACAGATCCTGACCAAGTACAGGCTCAGTGACCACAGTCTGGCCATAGAAACAGGCAGACATAAGAAATCATGGAAACCCAGAATGGAGAGAATATGTGGTCACTGTATGACAGGTGAGGTTGAGACAGAGATGCACTTCCTCCTTCAGTGTGAAAAATACGAGGACATTAGACACAAATACTCTGAAAAATTCCGCTCCAAAATTCAAAACTTCCAAAAATTACCCAACAATATAAAAATTCCTATAGTGCTTGGAGAAGGAGAGACAGCAGCAATCGCTGCGCAATATGTGGCAGCCTGTCACAGCCTGAGGGACAGGGCGACCATCAGCACACCCTAAAATACTGCACCCGCACAAAATCTGTTTTTTTTTTTTATTGTTTATTTTTTGCATTTCTTCTTTAAATATTAAAATATTATACTTTTATTTTCCCAGTTATTTTTCCCTTTCATCTCATTTATTAATCTATTCTTTAATATGTCATGTTTGCATTGCATTTCTTTATACTTTACATATGCACACTGCATATGTGTTGTATGTGTGTGTGTGTGTGTGTATGTATGTATGTATGTATATGTGTATGTGTATATCTTTCTCTGTTCAAAAAAAAAAAAGTTCATGCTTTGGCAGTATGTATGCATAATGTACGTCATGCCAATAAAGCTCACTTGAATTGAATTGAATTGAGAGAGAGAGAGAGAGAGAGAGAGTCAGAGCCAGAGCCAGAGCCAGAGCCAAAGTGGTTTTTAGGTAATAGAATACTGAATACAAGTGATTCCCTCGAAGTGTTAGGCGTAACCTTCCGTATTGATGGCAAGGCCAAAGGTCAGGTGGAAAACAGGCTATGTTCAGCCAGGAAGGCTGCATATAGCCTTGCTAGTAAAGGCTTTTCCTTCCCGGGCCTTTCTACTGGTGCCGAAACATACTTGTGTGAAACTGTTCTGCAGCCTACGGATTAGAATGTATGGACCTGGGACGACAAGATTTGGAAAACTCAAAACTCTTTCAGGGGTGTACTATGAAACGGGTTTGTGGCCTAAGTCATGGAAACATTAGAAAGCGTCATGAAGACCAGGGTGGCTTCCCTATGCAGGCGGAATTTCATGAGCGACACTCAGGTAAGAAAATCTCAATAGCTCCCTTTTGGCCGAGTACCTGACTACTGGTGAGCATGTTGGTTGGACTCCCTTAGCCCTTAGATAGAGTCCTTAACCGCGGCCTAAGTCCCGTATTGGTTGGAGTAGCCGGTGAAATCCCCAAACGTAATACGCAGAGTTGCTTGTTAAGAGGCGACGGTGTGGTTGACTCCCTTAAATACCTACTTCACAGTGTCAATGTTGGCTGCCCAGGGTCAACAGAACATGTGCTCGCTGGTCTTTTTACTAAGTCACTTTAGTGTGTTCTGTTTCTAACAATATGTATTGTTTTATGCATTCTTTTTCTGCGCATGTAATGTATACTGAACAAAATTGAAGACTTGACACGTAGAAAATTTGGATTCAGTGAGATATTGGAAATATGACCATTTATACAAATGGTTTTATATAGTGTACCAAACTTCAAGAAACATATTTCTGGAGATGAAAGTGAAGTGCTTAAAAGAATGAACTTAAAAACGCAATTTGTGGGAAAAAAAAAAAAAACAAAAAAAAAAAACTCAACTCAATGGGTATAAATGCATTTACGGAGATCCATCTTCAGCGGAAAACACATTCATGTGCATCAGAAGTGTTTTAATTCACAATGCCAAGATTGTCAAGTCAGGGCTCCATGGGGGAGCTACATGCTGGGCCAACTGTCGCAGCAGTTGTGCGTGCATTAGGATGCAGTCGACAGACTATTTGCAACTTAAGCGCCCGTGTGCAACAAACTGGACCAATAGAAGATCGTCCCGGGCCTGTAGCGCAATGCGTGACATCGGGTCAAAAGGACAGGGGAATCCATGTACGTCACCGAAGGGATTTATCTGTGACTGCAACATGCACCAGCAGAGAACTGTGTAGAGGCAGGGCGAGCGCTCAGACTGTCCCAAACCCGCCTGCGAAGAGCCGGTGTGAGAGCTAGGTGTCCGTACATTGGAGCAATTCTGACACCATTTCACCATCAGCAACACGTTACGCGCTAAGATTTGCAGACGGAAGGGCCAGAATATGGCGCAGAAGAGGAGGCGCAATACTCCGTGCTGCATACGAGAGATTGACCGGTTTGGAGGAGGCAGTGTGACAGCGTGGGGAGCTTTTACCCACAATGCCAGATCCCCACTGGTCATCATCAATGGAAACCTCACTGCAGTACCATATCGAGATGACGGCGTTGATCTTGGCTTTTTTTTTTTTTTTTTTTACTTCTCCTGCAACTGCATGGACCAGGTCTCACCTTTCAACATGATAATGCAACCCATCGTAATGCCAGATTGACATGTGACTTTTGACATATCGCTGATGTAGACGTCATAGAATGGCCATCCCGTTCGCCTGACCTGAATCCGATTGAAGAAAACTGGGATGAACTTTGAAGTACAGTGCGCCAACAGAGGATTCAGACCCAGACCCTTGATGCCCTCGGTCAAGCCCTGATCGCTACATGGCGGCACCTTCCTGTGGGAGCATTTACCAGGGTTCTACAGTCGGTGAAGAGACGCAGCACAGTCGTTGTTAGAGCTGATGGAGGCCGTACCCGTTACTGATGGCATGTACTGCGTCCAAAAATATTTTTTAGTCAACTTCACCAAGAGGCTGTATTTTCCAAAAGCTGTACCGATTAAAAGCATAAACACTGATCTCATTCCACTTGCTCTTTTCTTGTTTGCTAGTCCATCAAAAAAACATATCACCTCATTAATTATCCCCAAAAGCTCATGTTGTCTTCAGACCGTTCTCTCGTGTGTGTCAAGTTTTCCATTTTGTTCAGTATATTTATTCTCCTTTTGGAGGTTCTTAATAAATCGAGTATTTATTATCTTTCTTTTAACTATTATTTTGATTTATTTATTTATTTGTATAGCACTTTTCACAGAGACTGTCACAAAGACGCATTATAGTGAGAGACTAGTAAAAATGAAAGGCTGTGCACTGCCCTATTCCCTACAAATAAAATCAAATGAATGGAGACAACGCCCCCTATTGCATTGGCTTTCTGCAGCCACGCATTTTCCACTGCGGGTTTAGCGGCGAACTCCCTCTGTTGGCTTTCCCTTGCCCCAGAGGCCCACCCAGCCGTCTGCTTTACCCAGAGGTTTTTTCCGGGCCTGCTCTGTCCCAGCTCACGGGGCTCCCAGCAGTGCAAACCCGGCACTCCACTCTTCCTAGGGAGCCCAAACTTAAATAAGCCCCCCACCCCTTAAATCCCAGCCAAAAACGCACTTTAAAGCCAACGAACAACTGGTGACCCACGTTGATTATTTATTTACCTATTTATTTTTTCTCAGCATACTAGTGTTCACCCGCAGTCAATGCAATAATAAGTACTAGAATGCAACGTCTTTCCACTCTCCTTATTTTTTGGAAGTCAGATATATCCAGAGTCTCTCGCCCCCCTTCCTCCTCCTTGTATTGTGCACCACGGAGGGCCAGGTGAAAAAAATTTTCAGCCTCATTTATGCCAGTTGATGATGACGACAACCATTACTTACAAAGCATAAATGCAAAACTGAACATTGAACATGGAAAAATTTGCTGTTCCGACAAGCAATTGAGTGGCTCTTAAAAGAGCCTTTTATAAATGGGGTTAAATGCGGCAACAAACACCTTAAGCGCGTTCTCCACGGATGCGGCGGGCCAGCTGGATATCTTTGGGCATGATGGTCACCCTCTTCGCATGGATAGCGCACAGGTTAGTATCTTCAAACAAACCAACCAGATAAGCCTCGCTAGCCTCCTGAAGAGCCATGACGGCCGAGCTCTGGAAGCGTAGATCAGTCTTAAAATCCTGAGCAATCTCTCTCACAAGGCGCTGGAAAGGAAGTTTGCGAATGAGCAGTTCGGTGGATTTCTGATACCGACGGATTTCACGTAGAGCGACGGTCCCAGGCCTGTACCTATGAGGTTTCTTCACGCCACCGGTCGCTGGCGCACTCTTACGCGCTGCCTTGGTGGCAAGCTGTTTTCTAGGCGCTTTGCCACCGGTAGACTTACGCGCGGTCTGCTTTGTCCTAGCCATAGCTCCTTCGTGCAATTGCGAACTGAAAGCGTACTTCAAACCGCCATACGAATATAAAGCGTGCCATCCAAAAGCTGATTGGTCAGGATTTTCAGAAACTTCATTGGCCCAGGCTCTGCCGTCATCCGCCAAGGCTATTGGTCCCTTTATTCTGCCTCCTCTGCCGCCTTTATTTATTTCTTCTTTGTTACGGCATTAGGTGGCCTGGTCATACATAGCCGAAAGCAAGGCGAATTTAGCAATTGACCAATGTGCTTGTGTTTTTTTTTTTTTTAATTCATTTTGCTTAAAATAAATCTTTCACATGTACGGAATGCTAATGCATTTTTTTGTCACATTTGATGGGCCCTGTTTGGGATTAAGTACACAGTATCAAGAGCTTTGAATTGAATGTCGAACAGTTCATGTTTCAGACGCGAAGGTCGTGTCCTAACTTATCCAAGCGCTTCGATTACTTATTTTCCTCAAGTCTGTAAACCATGAATTGCGGAGCGAAGTTGATCGCTAGACCTCAGCGAGAGCACATGTAAACATAACTCCGGTGCCATCTTGCATTGTAAACGTACAGCTTGTTACCATCAAAACCACGAAAAGCCGTCATAATGGAAATAATTGTTCAGTACGGGAGTAAGCATGAGCAGAGCATGGAGAAGCTCTGGAATGATAGCAGGGCAGCTGGAGTCGACACCGAAATGACACAGATCGAGACAAGTAGCAGTTAGATGGAGATGGCATCTTTGCGCTTTAAATGCACATGTGGGGCGGCTCTTAAAAGAGCCTTTGTGTTTGAATAGCTGTTGCTGGAACAGAGCAGCGATTACTTTGCTTTTACCGCCTTTTCAGTCTTCTTGGGGAGCAGCACGGCTTGAATGTTAGGCAGTACTCCACCCTGAGCAATAGTAACGCCTCCCAGCAGTTTATTCAACTCCTCGTCATTACGCACCGCCAGCTGCAAATGCCGGGGAATAATGCGGGTCTTCTTGTTGTCTCGGGCAGCGTTTCCAGCCAACTCCAGGATCTCAGCAGTCAGGTACTCGAGAACGGCGGCCAGATAAACTGGCGCACCCGCCCCGACTCGTTCGGCATAGTTTCCTTTGCGGAGCAACCTATGAACGCGTCCGACAGGGAACTGTAGGCCAGCTCTTGAAGAACGAGTCTTAGCTTTCGCCCTCGCTTTTCCGCCTGTTTTGCCCCTTCCACTCATCCTCGCGACACCGCTAGTCGTCAGAAAGTAATGCGTGAGACGGGCGGGATTTTTTTTTAAATAGAGCAACCTTCTCTGCGCTCATTGGCTGTCAGTATCGACGGGACTTCCTCCAATCAAATCGGACGACAATTGGGCGGTGCTTTCACCCACAGAACAACTGACGTGGGAGAGAAAAGTAGCCTGCGAAGTCTGTATTGATATTTCTGTAGAATCACTTGGAGGTCAGAAGGGAAAAGGCGTGGAGTCTTACTCATCAAGTTTTCTTTATTTCCTTCATTTTGCTATGCAATACTGAGAACTTGAATAAAATAAAATAAATAAACAATGAATAAACAAATAAACACATACATGTCTCTGAGATACTATCTAAGATACTCTTTTCTATTTCAAACTATTTAATACCAGGCGAGGAACGTGTTTTGCCTCTCCAAATTAGTGTTGAAAATCATGGCAGCATTGTATATTTCCCGAAAATCAGCTTTATATTTTCAGAAGCTTAAAATCATGACATAAATAAAATAAAATAAAATAAATAAATAAATAAATAAATAAAACAAAACCTCCCAGGAGTCGTGATTTTTGCTTGTTTTTCAATCAATTTTGCATGATATGAATAGGTAGTTAATAACCTACATCAAATGGCAAATAGGAGAGAAAAGAAATATAAAGAATACAAATAAATACAATATTAGAATGACTTTAACCCCATCTCAAACATTTTTCATGCAACAGTTTCACCTCTGAGATGTGTAAAATGCCAAAGCAAATTAATTGAACAAAATGCGCACAAATGGCTTTTGACTGAAAATTTTTACTAATAAATGATAAACATTCACGGTGGCATTGTAGACTCGAGCATAATGTAGGCCTGTTCACTTTATTTATTTGGCAAATTTATTGCACTGCAGACAAAAATTATTGGGGACTTCTTGAATGCAATGGTAAGAAGAAATAAAGGATGGAGGTCGCAAGCCATCATTTCAGTTCTTCGGCTTGAGCCTAAATCAATGAAATTTTGGTGGAGAAAATATGGGAAATGGTCCTCAGTCTCTCTCTCCCCCCAACTACTGCTAAATCAGAACTGATTAGATTTGGAGACTTCGCTCTGTATGTTATTTTATTTAATCTGTCGCTCAGCTTTATCAGCCGAGGTGGGGAAGGAGGAGAAGGCAGGAGACGGGTTTACCTCATTCAGTCTAGTTCACTGTAGACACATTAAGATTGTTGCACTTCTCCATTTTATTTTAAAACAAAAACTAATGAGTGTTTCAGAAAAAAAGGGTAATATTCGAGCAATACTAAATTGAGGAATTCAAGCTTCCTTCAACCATACTAATAATAACTACATGGGTATCGGATATTACATTGAAAGTTGGAGTTTAAAATAAAAAGAGAGAAAAACAGAAATAATAGTAGGCCTCATGATAATATTCCGTATAATGAAATTAATCCGCACTTTCGAGAATTTCTGGTTGGCTCTTAAAAGAGCCTTTTGGTGCTGGAAACATGAACCCAACAGGGACCCGAGTTGAAGTTACTTCTTTTTAGGGGCAGCTTTCTTGGCCTTGACCGCTTTAGGTTTCGCCGCCTTTACCTTTTTAGGGCTCTTTGCCGTTTTTTTAGCAGCTGCAGCTGGCTTTTTAGTTGTTTTCTTCGGACTCTTGGCCGGTTTTTTCGCAGCGCTGGATGGCTTCTTTGTTTTCTTTGGGCTTTTAGTCGCCTTCGCCGCAGCAGGCTTCTTCGCCTTTTTCGGTGACTTCTTATCCACCGTCTTCTTAGATGCTGCCTTTTTCGCTGCGACGGGTTTCTTGGTTTTCACGGCGACTTTTTTCACCGACTTCTTCTTAGCCTCAGCCTGCTTTTTATTTAGTTTGAATGAGCCGGAGGCGCCAGTTCCCTTGGTCTGCAACAAGGTCCCTTTTGTGACCAGACTTTTCACCGCCAATTTGACGCGCGCGTTGTTTTTCTCCACATCGTAGCCGCTTGCAACCAGGGCTTTCTTCACAGCAGCCAGAGAAACACCGCCCCTCTCTTTAGAATCAGATACAGCCTTGAGGATCAGCTCTCCTACGCTGGGCCCGGGTTTCCTAGGCTTGCTTGCCGCTTTCTTCTTGGCAGCTTTGGCCGGAGCGGCCGCAGCGGGAGCTGGAGCGACTTCTGCCATTTCTATTCTCAGACTACCTCCAACCGCACTAGAGCTTCCGTATGGGGGCACCACATGGTCAGGGGGATGGACTTAAATGCTTTATGAGGACCGTGTAGACTCAATCAGACTCGCGCGTCGCCTCTGAGCTCCTGGAGGGGAAGAAAATCTGTTCACTTGTGTTTTCTCTCAGCCATTATTGATGAAATAACTCAATATGCGGTTATTTTACGAGCGAGAAACCTCGGCAATGATCGACGGAGTCCCTTTTGTCGGCTAACTGGCTTCTGGTTCTGGAGTAGAGCTGCTTTAGTTTCTCTAGCTTGTCAGTACCTTCGCCGCTTGCCGTGGAAAAGATCCCATTCTACCAGTCTCTCTCTAGTTATTCACCTTCAAAAACGACCAAACATCTCAGGCGCTAGAAAATAGTGTGGGCAATTACAGACAAGTATGCGTCAAACAAAAATTAATTATAGGTCTAAGAAAAAAAACCCAAATGAGGCTTTTAAGAGGGATGTCCATTTCCCCCCATTGGCGCAGTGCACAGCTTTGTGAAAACGGCACGATCTTTGCAAATCGACGTTTTGCTGACACTGACAACGTTTTTCGTTTTGAAAATATTTTTCAGCCGATTATATAAGAATCATATTCCTCGTCATTACTGCTTCGCATGCCAGTTCACTTCGAAACTTTGGCCAGAGCATGTCTCTTGCGTGTTTAGGTAATTGCTGCACCAGTATAATAACATTTAAACGATATGCAACGCCTTGCATACGATTTCTATTGAAGCAGCCACAAGGCCATCAACTTAATGGCATATAATGATTTACCGTATAGTTTTCATCATGGCTGAACACGGGCCAGATGATGGAGTTGAATTTGACACTGTTCGTTCGTTTATTTATAAATATATTGTCAAGGAAGATGGGACCAAACCGCCTAATGCTCTAACGAAGGTGCCATTTTGACAATTGCCATGCAGTCAAACTCGTCAAAATTTCCCCACTTGATCTATTTTAGCAACTACTAGTGTCTAGAGCAGGAGTTCCCAAACTCTATCCCGGGGCTTCCACACATGCCATGAAAAGTGACCCTTGCTTGAACAAATGTACTGATTTATATATTTTTTATTTATTTACTATGGCAAGCAATTTCAAGTTACATTTTTTAGATCACAAATAAGACCGTAAGAAAATTGATAAAGATGCAAATCTGGTCGCTGAGCACAGATGTTCAGAGTTCCTTCAAAATAATTTTCTTGCACTTAAAAAATGTAACGCCAAAACTGGTTTGACCGTCATTTGTTCATCTAATAAACATTCAGTTTTCCAACATGTATATACAGTTTCACCAATTCTGAGCCTATTGATCACTTTTATTTTTTATTTTAAATCCAGATATTACTCGAATGACAATGTGGAATTTGTTCTTTGCATATTTGTCAAAATAGCAGTCGGTAATCTCTCGACAAATTCAAAACGGCGTGTTCAAAATCCGTGACTGTGACATAAGGGGGAGGCGCTGCGCTGCTCCAAAACTTAACCTCGAACTTACACCCTCTTGCCCAAATAATAGTAATTTTTTTTTTTTAAATGAACAATGTTCAAAATAAACGTCTATTTGAGGCATCCAAAAAATACCCAATTTATTTCATATTGAGTAAAATCGATGTATTGGATGTGAATGAGAGCACGCGGAAGAAAAAAAAAGAAAGACTGCTTTTACCTTCAGAACCTCCCGAATAGTATTTTAAGCATAGTCAGGATACAGCTTCGCGGAATCGGGTCGGGCAGTGGGGTCTCAGGACAGTTATAAAATAAATAAGGCGTGTGAGCGGTAGAACGCTCGTGTATTCCAGCCAACTTCCCTGGAATCTGTCTCGCCATGCAAATAGTCAAAGAAGCGACCCTGAATGCTCTCCAGACTGCGTTTGACAAAATGACTGTAAGCAAAACGTTAGATTAAATTATTGCTCTTTACAGATGATGGGGCGGCTCTTAAAAGAGCCTTTGGGTTAGATGATACTCGGCTGTAGTTTACTTTGAGCTGGTGTACTTGGTGACGGCCTTTGTGCCCTCGGACACCGCGTGTTTGGCCAGCTCTCCGGGAAGCAGGAGACGCACGGCGGTCTGGATCTCCCTCGAGGTGATGGTGGACCGTTTGTTGTAGTGAGCCAAACGGGACGACTCACCAGCAATGCGTTCAAAAATATCATTCACGAAGGAGTTCATGATGCCCATGGCTTTCGACGAAATACCGGTGTCGGGATGTACTTGCTTCAACACCTTGTACACGTAGATAGCGTAGCTCTCCTTCCTAGACCGCTTGCGCTTCTTTCCTCCTTTTCCCGCCGCCTTAGTCACGGCTTTCTTGGAGCCTTTCTTCGGCGCGGACTTCACTGGATCAGGCATCTTCCCTTGCGAGAGTCTAGTACACTGAATGACTCTGTTGCCTAACCCCGTGAGTCTAATGCCTCAGAATGCTAATTATTCAGACGCCTCCCAGAGAACGACGGCAAACGATTCTCATTGGTTACCGCCAGTAACTCGCTTCTGTTGGATGATCATTTAAATTCTATAGGCTCATTTCCCTTGGCGGGGAAAGCCAGCAAGGTTCTCTTTGTTGGCATGATAAGAATTACTTATATCGTGGGCGCCGCAGTCAATTTTATGCAAACAAAAAATGAATTAGCTCAAGTATATAAAAATGTATAAAATTAACTAATAGATAAAATCCTAACAAACTGAATATGCTTGTGAAAAGGATTTAATTTCCATTGATCCATTTTTGATATTCCTGCCTTATGAATAAAATTTAAAACAAAGTGGGCAAAAAATAAATAAATAAATAAAAAGAAAGAAAGAATAGGCGGAACTTAATGCCCGACTTAGCGTTAGCCGGTGGGGGCTAAGCAGTTGATTAATTACTAATGTCTTATTTGCAAAAAAAGGGACACTGGGTGAAGTGTCGTCGGCTCACAGCCGCCGCCACTGCGATATTGAAAGCATGATAAACATTAAATTAATGGCAAGTGTTTCGTGGCATACCGATGCGTTTTATGGCGCATAGAATTCCGCTTAAAACGCGCAGTTCACCAGATGAAGTCTTTGTCCAAAGCCCGCAGGGACTGCCGGTTGCAATGCTGCGGTTTCGAAGCGCTGTGATGTCCCAATGCAATCAGCGATAAAACGTTTCATTTCTTGCGAAAAGCCAGAAAAGAGGCTTTAACTCCCTGCAGTCGAACGATTTGTGCGGTAATGATTACCATGCTGGTAACGGGCAAATGGTGGCACATTTTAGCGATTAATTTCTGGTCTGCTCCAGCCGCGTGTGCACTTATTAGCAAACGCTAAATGCGACTTCAAGCAATGCCGTGTTAAATCAGCAGTGTTCAGAGGACGACTTCTCCACCGCTCCCAAAGACCTTCGTAAGCGACGCCACTACCGCACATGTTCGCATTCATTCCGAAGCACCACACCACGTCCTTAGCAAAGCGTCAACTGCATCGGTCTTACGCTAGTTTGGACAAGCGTGTCGCGTATTTTATTAATCATTTATTTAAAACAGGACCCTGACTGAGACTGAAGTCTCCTTTTCGGCAGGGCCCCGCATTACGATTAAAAGATCAAATTTCACTAAGGAATTAAAATGGCAATTTCTATCGCTTGTATTGCAATCATTTAATGACAAAAAGAAAATTAAACTTAAGACAACACTTGTATTGATAATACAAATTGATCAATGATTTAAAAGTTCAAAAGGAATCGGTTCAAATCGGTCTCAGCTCCCTCTGCAGCGGATGGGCTACTCGTGCTACCAGTGTTCTAGGAAGGAAGGAAATTTTGCGCTTCTTGGAATCTATGGGTGGCTCTTAAAAGAGCCTTTGGGTTGTTCTTGAGGGGCGGGGATGAAAATTTATCCACCGAAGCCGTAAAGAGTGCGACCCTGCCGCTTCAGGGCATAGACCACGTCCATAGCGGTAACAGTCTTCCGCTTAGCGTGTTCAGTGTATGTTACAGCGTCGCGTATAACGTTTTCCAAAAATACCTTCAACACCCCACGCGTCTCTTCGTAAATCAGACCAGATATGCGCTTCACTCCGCCACGGCGAGCCAAGCGGCGGATTGCTGGCTTGGTAATGCCCTGGATATTGTCTCGGAGAACTTTTCGGTGGCGTTTAGCGCCTCCCTTACCGAGTCCTTTTCCTCCTTTCCCGCGCCCGGACATTCTCAGCTGCTCTGTATTACCCGCTTGCAAATGCAACACTGCTCAGCCCACCGCGCAACACCCTTTATCGCAGCGCAAAGACGACCTGATTGAAGCCCAGAGTTAAAGAAAGAGTAGTTCTCCCTTAAGCCCGCCTCCAACGCACTCAACCCCTCCTGATATCATGGTGGGGAAGGGCCAGAGAGGGAAGATGGAGAGGGAGGTGTGTTATTTCTCCACATTCGCAGTGTTCTTTTATAACACATTAAAGTGTATTTTTAACACTGGATTGTGTTAACTTCTAACATTCACAGTGTTGTCTTATAACACAGTGCATTTTTAACACCACATTGTGTTATTCTCTTTCACTGGGAGTGTTAATATCTCACAATCACTGTAGTTTTCTGACACAAAGTATATTTTAAACATGCGTTGTCCGCAGTTATCTGACATCTAGAGTCATGGACTCTCTCAGTAAAAAAAAAAGCAAACCATGGCCTTGACCCATTGAATGTTCAATCTTCTCTGCGCCGAGCAGCGTAGGCAGTAAAATTGGAAAGTAATGCTCTGCGTGTCTCAAGAACACGTAGTTTTACAAATTTTAACACAGGAAAAATGAAGCTTGATTTTGATTTGCATATTTTTGCACACTTGTTGAAGTCTGCCTCCTTTGTCATGGTATTATCGGTGTTAGCAGCCACATATGCCATATTTTGGGATCCCATGATGGAGAACAGTTTCAGGAACCCGCCCGGTTCATAGCGCCGCATTTGCCCACATTATCGTGCTCGCTTCGGCACTAAAATTGGAACGATACAGAGAAGATAAGTGTAAAGCAATGCATATCTTCTCTGCAGCGTTTCCAAGGGGGCCACCCTAATCTTCTCTGTATCGTTCCAATTTTACTACTGTAGTGGAACAATACAGAAAAGATAAGCTTCCAACCCCTAGTTACAGGAAGGTTTGCACAGTACATTCTGTCAACTGCAGCCGTGCTGTTGGAAGAATTTTGTGCCTCTTGTCTTTACAATACATGCATTTATGGAGCCCCCCTGGGGAAAATATAAATAAATAAGTCAATGTAATAATCAGCACTAGGATAAAACGTCTTTCCACCCTCCATTCGCGCAATAGTTTTTTGGAAGTCAGATATTTCCAGAGTCAGGGCCACTTGTAGTGAGTGTGTTTTCGCTGCGCTTTCTGATGACACATACGTGATGGCTGAGTCCAGCTTTTCGCCCGTTTCCCTCACATATTATAGGTCACAAAGTTCATGCCATAAATGCAGTTTTCTTTCCCTTTCTTTTTTTTTTTTTTTTGTGTTGTGACAGCAAGAATCCTGTGCACGCTTGACCTGAGAGAGAGCGGTCTTTATCCAGCTTTATCCGTGGGCCTCAGGAGAGCGCAGGGCTTGCCAGCATGCGCTGGACCTCAGGCCCTGTGTCTCAGCCCAGGGAGCCCAGCCTCTGCCCCCAAGACAACAGCCTGCCCCTAACACACGACAACCAACCAAAACAGCCATCCTGATGGACTCAAATGGCAAATTCCTGAATCACAGAAAGCTTTTTCCGACCCAGAGTGTGGGAAAGTTCTGGTGTCCCACAACTGACAGTGCACTTACATTACTCAGCCAGTCAGCTCTGAGCAGTCCACAGAACATTATAATTCACACCGGCACCAACGACCTGCACTCCAAGGGTCAGAGGGTGGCCAACTCCTTAGTAAAGGTAGCAGAAAAAGCTCACAAGATATTTCCACAGGCAAATATCGCCATCTCCACCCTCCTGCCCCGCAGAGACTATCCAATTAGCCTCATCAACCAAATAAATGAGTCAGTCATCCGTCACTGTGGCCCCCTGCCAAATGTCACCATCATCCAGCACCCTGATCTGTCCTGTGCAGACCTTTATGACCATGTCCATCTCCATCGGGAGGGCATCAGGCTGTTCTCTCAGGACCTGGCAGCCTTCAACAGAGACCCAGCCATTCTGCAGCTGCCCAGAGCTCCAGTAACTCCCCACAACCAACACTCTACTAGCCACAGGGAAGCCCACCCACGTACAAGAAGGGTCCAGTCTAACAGGACCCAGCCCAGCAGGACCCAGCCTAACGGGACCCAGCCCTGCAGGACCCCACCCAGCAGGTCCCAGCCCAGTACAGCACAGCCCAGCAGGACCCAGGCCAGCCCAGCCCAGTATCAGGTCCCACAGCAATTTAACCCACCCCAGTACCACCAGCACATGAGGGACGAAGCAGCTCAGCCCAGGTCGCCCTCACAGCGCCCCACCTGTGCAGAGGCTGTGCAGGGAATATATCAGCCAGCTGCTCAAGACTTTGGCGAAGTGCGACAACTGCTGCAGCTGATTTTTAAAATACTGGGCTAAATAAAACAGCAGGTAGTAGGTAACCTACAATATATTTTACCAGTCTGTATTTTTAAGACAAAAAAATTAGGAACTTTTGATGTAAAAAAAAAAAAAAAGTTGAAAATGTTAATGTATTTTTCAATCCCTTTTATTAAGTAGCCTACTGACAAATGCAGCCAAATTAGTTAATTAACAACCATTTACTAACATTCGATGTCAGGCTACAGAAAATTTATTAAGTATAAATTGAAATTGAAATACATGCATGTTTTTCCATATCTTTCTTTCTTTGGCGGTATACTTACTTTAAACTGACAAATGTAGAATAAGAAATGAGATCATTTTCTGTCACCTCCTGGAATATTCAAGGATTGTATTCATCAACAATTGGAGTAAAAAGCAAAAATGCAGATTTTCTCAGAAATATAAATGAACATGATATCATTGTACTGTTAGAAACATGGTGCAGATCAGATGTAGAAACGCACTGTCCCTCAGGCTATCAGGAGATCATACTGCCCTCCTTCAAGCACAGCAACATCACACGCGGGAGAGACTCAGGTGGGGTCATCATATGGTTTAAAGAAGACCTCACAAACCTCATATCAGTGGAGAGGAAAGAAGCTACACACATTTGGCTACGGCTCAAAAAAGGCACAATCAATAGCGACGCAGATCTCTTTTTCTGTGCAGTCTACACTCCACCCGCCGAGTCTCCCTACTTTAACGAAGACTTTTTTAATAATCTCCACACCGAGACCAGCCATTTCCAGGCCCAGGGGAATGTGCTGTTATGTGGAGACTTTAATGCCAGAACAGGCCTGGAGAGGGATATCATTGAGACCCAAGGAAACTGCCACATCTCTAAAGCATTCCCTCACCTCACCCCACTAACATCGACCAGGAATAACCCTGATAATATTGTCAATAAACACGGGAAGGAGTTGGTGCATCTCTGTCGAGGCTTAGGCCTGTACATGCTTAATGGCAGGATACGTGGGGGCTCATTAGGCCGGTTCACATATTGCTCAGCTCTTGGGTCCAGTGTTGTTGATTATGCTCTTACTGACATGGACCCCTCCTCCATCAGTGCATTCACTGTTAGACCACAGTTACCATTATCAGACCACTGTCCAATCAATGTCTTCCTAAAAACATCTCAAAAATCAACAATTCAAGAGCCTAATAATCTAACTAAATTAAGCATGACTTATAAATGGACTGATAACAGTGTGTCTGATTTCATTTCTACTATCAGTTCAGCTGAAATAAATAACCTAATCACTGTGTTTCTGACGAAAAAATTCCAATCAAACCTAAGAGGTGTAAATCAGGCTGTCAAAGAAATCAATGATATTTACCGCAAAGCTGCCATCAAGACAAACCTCACAAAAATTAAGAAATCAAAGCAGAAACCAAAAGATAAGAAATGGTTTGACATGGAGTGCAAAATTATCAGAATGGATCTTAGGCAATTATCCAACCACAAACATAATCAACCAGAAAATTCTGAAATTAAGACATCAATATTGCAAAACACTCAAAAAATATAAACAAACACTTTATCGGAAAAAGAAACTACACCTTAATCAAACCCTGTTGGAAATCGAGGCTGCCATGAATACAAATCTGTTCTGGGAGAAATGGAAAAATCTTGACCCAAAACAAACCCCGGACATACCCACGAAAAATGGAAATATCTGGAAGGAATATTTTGAAAACCTATATACAGATATTCCAAATCTCTCAGAAGGGCAGAAAAACACCCAAAGCAAATTAGAACAATTAGAATTAACAATTAAAGATAACCAAAATCCTTTAGATTTTCAAATTTCACTCAAAGAGTTGGAAGACGCGCTCCATAAACTGAAACCAAGAAAAGCATGTGGCCCTGATATGATCCGGACAGAAATGCTGACAAACAGCCCCCCTGATCTACAGAACGCTTCGCTCAAACTCTTCAATCTTGTTCTAAAAACTGGCTGCTTTCCAGACATTTGGAAGAGGGGGCTTATTTCCCCAGTTCACAAGAGTGGAGACAAATTGGATCCCAATAATTACCGGGGCATCTGTGTGAACAGCAACCTGGGGAAGGTTTTCTGCTGTATCCTTAACGCCCGAATACAGGCCTTCCTTACTGAACACAATGTCTTGAGTAAAAGTCAAATTGGATTCTTACCAAATTATCGAACAACAGATCATATTTACACCCTACACACCCTAATAAACCACCATGTCCACCAGACAAAAAAGGGAAAAATTTTTGATTGTTTTGTTGACTTCAAGAAGGCATTCGACTCTTTTTGGCACACAGGATTACATTACAAAATTATACAATCAGGTGTAGGGGGTAAAGTATATGACATCATCAAATCAATGTATTCAGACAACAAATGTGCAGTAAAAATTGGTGACAAAAGAACAGAATACTTCACTCAAGGGCGTGGGGTGAGACAGGGCTGCAGTCTGAGTCCTACTTTGTTCAACATTTACATTAATGAGTTAGCAGTGTTACTGGAACAATCTGCAGCTCCTGGTCTCACCCTTAATGATAAGGAAGTCAAATGTCTTCTCTATGCAGATGACCTGGTGCTGCTGTCAGCCACAGAACAGGGATTACAGCAGCATCTGGATCTACTGGAGAAATACTGCCGGAACTGGGCCCTGACAGTAAATTTGGCAAAAACCAAGATAGTCATCTTCCAGAAAAAGGCCAGATGTCAGGAAACCAGACATTATTTCACTCTAGGAAACAGCATTAGAGCATTCTTTATATTATGACTACTTAGGACTTCGAATAAGTGCCTCTGGGAACTTTGATTCAGCAGTGAATGCACTAAAAGAAAAAGCTCGTAGAGCATTTTTTGCAATTAAAAAGCAATTCCAGGGAATCACTATCCCAATTCAAATTTGGTGCAAAATCTTTGATAGTGTAATCCTGCCCATTGCGCTGTATGGATGTGAGGTGTGGGGTCCACTCAGTAATCTTGAGTTCTGTCAGTGGGACAAACAACCAACAGAGACTCTACATGCAGAATTCTGTAGAAACATTTTAAAAATCCATAGAAAAACCCCAACGAATGCAAGTAGAGCAGAATTAGGCCGATTCCCACTAATTATCCCAGTCCAAAAAAGATCACTGAAATTCTGGCTACACCTCCAGTCAAGTCCACAGAACTCCCTCCAGTTTGAGGCTCTCAAAACCCAAGAGCTCAGCCCTAACACCAGTCCCCTCTGTCGGCTGGTCCTGAAATTAACCAACCAAAGTTCCATTGGCCAACTAACAAATCAATTTCAGACCAGCAATGCTTTCCAAACTCAAATTAGAGTGAATCAAATTATGAAACGCATCAAACTCTCTTATCTGGACCATGGGACACTGAAACAAAATCTCAGCACAAACTTGAATGCCATCGGGCCCTAAAACCAGAATATAAACTGGCAGAATATCTCTTCACCGTCAGAAATATAAAGCAGAGACAGATCCTGACCAAGTACAGGCTCAGTGACCACAGTCTGGCCATAGAAACAGGCAGACATAAGAAATCATGGAAACCCAGAATGGAGAGAATATGTGGTCACTGTATGACAGGTGAGGTTGAGACAGAGATGCACTTCCTCCTTCAGTGTGAAAAATACAAGGACATTAGACACAAATACTCTGAAAAATTCCGCTCCAAAATTCAAAACTTCCAAAAATTACCCAACAATATAAAAATTCCTATAGTGCTTGGAGAAGGAGAGACAGCAGCAATCGCTGCGCAATATGTGGCAGCCTGTCACAGCCTGAGGGACAGGGCGACCATCAGCACACCCTAAAATACTGCACCCGCACAAAATCTGTTTTTTTTTTTTATTGTTTATTTTTTGCATTTCTTCTTTAAATATTAAAATATTATACTTTTATTTTCCCAGTTATTTTTCCCTTTCATCTCATTTATTAATCTATTCTTTAATATGTCATGTTTGCATTGCATTTCTTTATACTTTACATATGCACACTGCATATGTGTTGTATGTGTGTGTGTGTGTGTGTATGTATGTATGTATGTATATGTGTATGTGTATATCTTTCTCTGTTCAAAAAAAAAAAAGTTCATGCTTTGGCAGTATGTATGCATAATGTACGTCATGCCAATAAAGCTCACTTGAATTGAATTGAATTGAGAGAGAGAGAGAGAGAGAGAGAGTCAGAGCCAGAGCCAGAGCCAGAGCCAAAGTGGTTTTTAGGTAATAGAATACTGAATACAAGTGATTCCCTCGAAGTGTTAGGCGTAACCTTCCGTATTGATGGCAAGGCCAAAGGTCAGGTGGAAAACAGGCTATGTTCAGCCAGGAAGGCTGCATATAGCCTTGCTAGTAAAGGCTTTTCCTTCCCGGGCCTTTCTACTGGTGCCGAAACATACTTGTGTGAAACTGTTCTGCAGCCTACGGATTAGAATGTATGGACCTGGGACGACAAGATTTGGAAAACTCAAAACTCTTTCAGGGGTGTACTATGAAACGGGTTTGTGGCCTAAGTCATGGAAACATTAGAAAGCGTCATGAAGACCAGGGTGGCTTCCCTATGCAGGCGGAATTTCATGAGCGACACTCAGGTAAGAAAATCTCAATAGCTCCCTTTTGGCCGAGTACCTGACTACTGGTGAGCATTTTGGTTGGACTCCCTTAGCCCTTAGATAGAGTCCTTAACCGCGGCCTAAGTCCCGTATTGGTTGGAGTAGCCGGTGAAATCCCCAAACGTGATACGCAGAGTTGCTTGTTAAGAGGCGACGGTGTGGTTGACTCCCTTAAATACCTACTTCACAGTGTCAATGTTGGCTGCCCAGGGTCAACAGAACATGTGCTCGCTGGTCTTTTTACTAAGTCACTTTAGTGTGTTCTGTTTCTAACAATATGTATTGTTTTATGCATTCTTTTTCTGCGCATGTAATGTATACTGAACAAAATTGAAGACTTGACACGTAGAAAATTTGGATTCAGTGAGATATTGGAAATATGACCATTTATACAAATGGTTTTATATAGTGTACCAAACTTCAAGAAACATATTTCTGGAGATGAAAGTGAAGTGCTTAAAAGAATGAACTTAAAAACGCAATTTGTGGGAAAAAAAAAAAAAACAAAAAAAAAAAACTCAACTCAATGGGTATAAATGCATTTACGGAGATCCATCTTCAGCGGAAAACACATTCATGTGCATCAGAAGTGTTTTAATTCACAATGCCAAGATTGTCAAGTCAGGGCTCCATGGGGGAGCTACATGCTGGGCCAACTGTCGCAGCAGTTGTGCGTGCATTAGGATGCAGTCGACAGACTATTTGCAACTTAAGCGCCCGTGTGCAACAAACTGGACCAATAGAAGATCGTCCCGGGCCTGTAGCGCAATGCGTGACATCGGGTCAAAAGGACAGGGGAATCCATGTACGTCACCGAAGGGATTTATCTGTGACTGCAACATGCACCAGCAGAGAACTGTGTAGAGGCAGGGCGAGCGCTCAGACTGTCCCAAACCCGCCTGCGAAGAGCCGGTGTGAGAGCTAGGTGTCCGTACATTGGAGCAATTCTGACACCATTTCACCATCAGCAACACGTTACGCGCTAAGATTTGCAGACGGAAGGGCCAGAATATGGCGCAGAAGAGGGGGCGCAATACTCCGTGCTGCATACGAGAGATTGACCGGTTTGGAGGAGGCAGTGTGACAGCGTGGGGAGCTTTTACCCACAATGCCAGATCCCCACTGGTCATCATCAATGGAAACCTCACTGCAGTACCATATCGAGATGACGGCGTTGATCTTGGCTTTTTTTTTTTTTTTTTTTTACTTCTCCTGCAACTGCATGGACCAGGTCTCACCTTTCAACATGATAATGCAACCCATCGTAATGCCAGATTGACATGTGACTTTTGACATATCGCTGATGTAGACGTCATAGAATGGCCATCCCGTTCGCCTGACCTGAATCCGATTGAAGAAAACTGGGATGAACTTGGAAGTACAGTGCGCCAACAGAGGATTCAGACCCAGACCCTTGATGCCCTCGGTCAAGCCCTGATCGCTACATGGCGGCACCTTCCTGTGGGAGCATTTACCAGGGTTCTACAGTCGGTGAGGAGACGCAGCACAGTCGTTGTTAGAGCTGATGGAGGCCGTACCCGTTACTGATGGCACGTACTGCGTCCAAAAATATTTTTTAGTCAACTTCACCAAGAGGCTGTATTTTCTAAAAGCTGTACCGATTAAAAGCATAAACACTGATCTCATTCCACTTGCTCTTTTCTTGTTTGCTAGTCCATCAAAAAAACATATCACCTCATTAATTATCCCCAAAAGCTCATGTTGTCTTCAGACCGTTCTCTCGTGTGTGTCAAGTTTTCCATTTTGTTCAGTATATTTATTCTCCTTTTGGAGGTTCTTAATAAATCGAGTATTTATTATCTTTCTTTTAACCATTATTTTGATTTATTTATTTATTTGTATAGCACTTTTCACAGAGACTGTCACAAAGACGCATTATAGTGAGAGACTAGTAAAAATGAAAGGCTGTGCACTGCCCTATTCCCTACAAATAAAATCAAATGAATGGAGACAACGCCCCCTATTGCATTGGCTTTCTGCAGCCACGCATTTTCCACTGCGGGTTTAGCGGCGAACTCCCTCTGTTGGCTTTCCCTTGCCCCAGAGGCCCACCCAGCCGTCTGCTTTACCCAGAGGTTTTTTCCGGGCCTGCTCTGTCCCAGCTCACGGGGCTCCCAGCAGTGCAAACCCGGCACTCCACTCTTCCTAGGGAGCCCAAACTTAAATAAGCCCCCCACCCCTTAAATCCCAGCCAAAAACGCACTTTAAAGCCAACGAACAACTGGTGACCCACGTTGATTATTTATTTACCTATTTATTTTTTCTCAGCATACTAGTGTTCACCCGCAGTCAATGCAATAATAAGTACTAGAATGCAACGTCTTTCCACTCTCCTTATTTTTTGGAAGTCAGATATATCCAGAGTCTCTCGCCCCCCTTCCTCCTCCTTGTATTGTGCACCACGGAGGGCCAGGTGAAAAAAATTTTCAGCCTCATTTATGCCAGTTGATGATGACGACAACCATTACTTACAAAGCATAAATGCAAAACTGAACATTGAACATGGAAAAATTTGCTGTTCCGACAAGCAATTGAGTGGCTCTTAAAAGAGCCTTTTATAAATTGGGTTAAATGCGGCAACAAACACCTTAAGCGCGTTCTCCACGGATGCGGCGGGCCAGCTGGATATCTTTGGGCATGATGGTCACCCTCTTCGCATGGATAGCGCACAGGTTAGTATCTTCAAACAAACCAACCAGATAAGCCTCGCTAGCCTCCTGAAGAGCCATGACGGCCGAGCTCTGGAAGCGTAGATCAGTCTTAAAATCCTGAGCAATCTCTCTCACAAGGCGCTGGAAAGGAAGTTTGCGAATGAGCAGTTCGGTGGATTTCTGATACCGACGGATTTCACGTAGAGCGACGGTCCCAGGCCTGTACCTATGAGGTTTCTTCACGCCACCGGTCGCTGGCGCACTCTTACGCGCTGCCTTGGTGGCAAGCTGTTTTCTAGGCGCTTTGCCACCGGTAGACTTACGCGCGGTCTGCTTTGTCCTAGCCATAGCTCCTTCGTGCAATTGCGAACTGAAAGCGTACTTCAAACCGCCATACGAATATAAAGCGTGCCATCCAAAAGCTGATTGGTCAGGATTTTCAGAAACTTCATTGGCCCAGGCTCTGCCGTCATCCGCCAAGGCTATTGGTCCCTTTATTCTGCCTCCTCTGCCGCCTTTATTTATTTCTTCTTTGTTACGGCATTAGGTGGCCTGGTCATACATAGCCGAAAGCAAGGCGAATTTAGCAATTGACCAATGTGCTTGTGTTTTTTTTTTTTTTAATTCATTTTGCTTAAAATAAATCTTTCACATGTACGGAATGCTAATGCATTTTTTTGTCACATTTGATGGGCCCTGTTTGGGATTAAGTACACAGTATCAAGAGCTTTGAATTGAATGTCGAACAGTTCATGTTTCAGACGCGAAGGTCGTGTCCTAACTTATCCAAGCGCTTCGATTACTTATTTTCCTCAAGTCTGTAAACCATGAATTGCGGAGCGAAGTTGATCGCTAGACCTCAGCGAGAGCACATGTAAACATAACTCCGGTGCCATCTTGCATTGTAAACGTACAGCTTGTTACCATCAAAACCACGAAAAGCCGTCATAATGGAAATAATTGTTCAGTACGGGAGTAAGCATGAGCAGAGCATGGAGAAGCTCTGGAATGATAGCAGGGCAGCTGGAGTCGACACCGAAATGACACAGATCGAGACAAGTAGCAGTTAGATGGAGATGGCATCTTTGCGCTTTAAATGCACATGTGGGGCGGCTCTTAAAAGAGCCTTTGTGTTTGAATAGCTGTTGCTGGAACAGAGCAGCGATTACTTTGCTTTTACCGCCTTTTCAGTCTTCTTGGGGAGCAGCACGGCTTGAATGTTAGGCAGTACTCCACCCTGAGCAATAGTAACGCCTCCCAGCAGTTTATTCAACTCCTCGTCATTACGCACCGCCAGCTGCAAATGCCGGGGAATAATGCGGGTCTTCTTGTTGTCTCGGGCAGCGTTTCCAGCCAACTCCAGGATCTCAGCAGTCAGGTACTCGAGAACGGCGGCCAGATAAACTGGCGCACCCGCCCCGACTCGTTCGGCATAGTTTCCTTTGCGGAGCAACCTATGAACGCGTCCGACAGGGAACTGTAGGCCAGCTCTTGAAGAACGAGTCTTAGCTTTCGCCCTCGCTTTTCCGCCTGTTTTGCCCCTTCCACTCATCCTCGCGACACCGCTAGTCGTCAGAAAGTAATGCGTGAGACGGGCGGGATTTTTTTTTAAATAGAGCAACCTTCTCTGCGCTCATTGGCTGTCAGTATCGACGGGACTTCCTCCAATCAAATCGGACGACAATTGGGCGGTGCTTTCACCCACAGAACAACTGACGTGGGAGAGAAAAGTAGCCTGCGAAGTCTGTATTGATATTTCTGTAGAATCACTTGGAGGTCAGAAGGGAAAAGGCGTGGAGTCTTACTCATCAAGTTTTCTTTATTTCCTTCATTTTGCTATGCAATACTGAGAACTTGAATAAAATAAAATAAATAAACAATGAATAAACAAATAAACACATACATGTCTCTGAGATACTATCTAAGATACTCTTTTCTATTTCAAACTATTTAATACCAGGCGAGGAACGTGTTTTGCCTCTCCAAATTAGTGTTGAAAATCATGGCAGCATTGTATATTTCCCGAAAATCAGCTTTATATTTTCAGAAGCTTAAAATCATGACATAAATAAAATAAAATAAAATAAATAAATAAATAAATAAATAAAACAAAACCTCCCAGGAGTCGTGATTTTTGCTTGTTTTTCAATCAATTTTGCATGATATGAATAGGTAGTTAATAACCTACATCAAATGGCAAATAGGAGAGAAAAGAAATATAAAGAATACAAATAAATACAATATTAGAATGACTTTAACCCCATCTCAAACATTTTTCATGCAACAGTTTCACCTCTGAGATGTGTAAAATGCCAAAGCAAATTAATTGAACAAAATGCGCACAAATGGCTTTTGACTGAAAATTTTTACTAATAAATGATAAACATTCACGGTGGCATTGTAGACTCGAGCATAATGTAGGCCTGTTCACTTTATTTATTTGGCAAATTTATTGCACTGCAGACAAAAATTATTGGGGACTTCTTGAATGCAATGGTAAGAAGAAATAAAGGATGGAGGTCGCAAGCCATCATTTCAGTTCTTCGGCTTGAGCCTAAATCAATGAAATTTTGGTGGAGAAAATATGGGAAATGGTCCTCAGTCTCTCTCTCCCCCCAACTACTGCTAAATCAGAACTGATTAGATTTGGAGACTTCGCTCTGTATGTTATTTTATTTAATCTGTCGCTCAGCTTTATCAGCCGAGGTGGGGAAGGAGGAGAAGGCAGGAGACGGGTTTACCTCATTCAGTCTAGTTCACTGTAGACACATTAAGATTGTTGCACTTCTCCATTTTATTTTAAAACAAAAACTAATGAGTGTTTCAGAAAAAAAGGGTAATATTCGAGCAATACTAAATTGAGGAATTCAAGCTTCCTTCAACCATACTAATAATAACTACATGGGTATCGGATATTACATTGAAAGTTGAAGTTTAAAATAAAAAGAGAGAAAAACAGAAATAATAGTAGGCCTCATGATAATATTCCGTATAATGAAATTAATCCGCACTTTCGAGAATTTCTGGTTGGCTCTTAAAAGAGCCTTTTGGTGCTGGAAACATGAACCCAACAGGGACCCGAGTTGAAGTTACTTCTTTTTAGGGGCAGCTTTCTTGGCCTTGACCGCTTTAGGTTTCGCCGCCTTTACCTTTTTAGGGCTCTTTGCCGTTTTTTTAGCAGCTGCAGCTGGCTTTTTAGTTGTTTTCTTCGGACTCTTGGCCGGTTTTTTCGCAGCGCTGGATGGCTTCTTTGTTTTCTTTGGGCTTTTAGTCGCCTTCGCCGCAGCAGGCTTCTTCGCCTTTTTCGGTGACTTCTTATCCACCGTCTTCTTAGATGCTGCCTTTTTCGCTGCGACGGGTTTCTTGGTTTTCACGGCGACTTTTTTCACCGACTTCTTCTTAGCCTCAGCCTGCTTTTTATTTAGTTTGAATGAGCCGGAGGCGCCAGTTCCCTTGGTCTGCAACAAGGTCCCTTTTGTGACCAGACTTTTCACCGCCAATTTGACGCGCGCGTTGTTTTTCTCCACATCGTAGCCGCTTGCAACCAGGGCTTTCTTCACAGCAGCCAGAGAAACACCGCCCCTCTCTTTAGAATCAGATACAGCCTTGAGGATCAGCTCTCCTACGCTGGGCCCGGGTTTCCTAGGCTTGCTTGCCGCTTTCTTCTTGGCAGCTTTGGCCGGAGCGGCCGCAGCGGGAGCTGGAGCGACTTCTGCCATTTCTATTCTCAGACTACCTCCAACCGCACTAGAGCTTCCGTATGGGGGCACCACATGGTCAGGGGGATGGACTTAAATGCTTTATGAGGACCGTGTAGACTCAATCAGACTCGCGCGTCGCCTCTGAGCTCCTGGAGGGGAAGAAAATCTGTTCACTTGTGTTTTCTCTCAGCCATTATTGATGAAATAACTCAATATGCGGTTATTTTACGAGCGAGAAACCTCGGCAATGATCGACGGAGTCCCTTTTGTCGGCTAACTGGCTTCTGGTTCTGGAGTAGAGCTGCTTTAGTTTCTCTAGCTTGTCAGTACCTTCGCCGCTTGCCGTGGAAAAGATCCCATTCTACCAGTCTCTCTCTAGTTATTCACCTTCAAAAACGACCAAACATCTCAGGCGCTAGAAAATAGTGTGGGCAATTACAGACAAGTATGCGTCAAACAAAAATTAATTATAGGTCTAAGAAAAAAAACCCAAATGAGGCTTTTAAGAGGGATGTCCATTTCCCCCCATTGGCGCAGTGCACAGCTTTGTGAAAACGGCACGATCTTTGCAAATCGACGTTTTGCTGACACTGACAACGTTTTTCGTTTTGAAAATATTTTTCAGCCGATTATATAAGAATCATATTCCTCGTCATTACTGCTTCGCATGCCAGTTCACTTCGAAACTTTGGCCAGAGCATGTCTCTTGCGTGTTTAGGTAATTGCTGCACCAGTATAATAACATTTAAACGATATGCAACGCCTTGCATACGATTTCTATTGAAGCAGCCACAAGGCCATCAACTTAATGGCATATAATGATTTACCGAATAGTTTTCATCATGGCTGAACACGGGCCAGATGATGGAGTTGAATTTGACACTGTTCGTTCGTTTATTTATAAATATATTGTCAAGGAAGATGGGACCAAACCGCCTAATGCTCTAACGAAGGTGCCATTTTGACAATTGCCATGCAGTCAAACTCGTCAAAATTTCCCCACTTGATCTATTTTAGCAACTACTAGTGTCTAGAGCAGGAGTTCCCAAACTCTATCCCGGGGCTTCCACACATGCCATGAAAAGTGACCCTTGCTTGAACAAATGTACTGATTTATATATTTTTTATTTATTTACTATGGCAAGCAATTTCAAGTTACATTTTTTAGATCACAAATAAGACCGTAAGAAAATTGATAAAGATGCAAATCTGGTCGCTGAGCACAGATGTTCAGAGTTCCTTCAAAATAATTTTCTTGCACTTAAAAAATGTAACGCCAAAACTGGTTTGACCGTCATTTGTTCATCTAATAAACATTCAGTTTTCCAACATGTATATACAGTTTCACCAATTCTGAGCCTATTGATCACTTTTATTTTTTATTTTAAATCCAGATATTACTCGAATGACAATGTGGAATTTGTTCTTTGCATATTTGTCAAAATAGCAGTCGGTAATCTCTCGACAAATTCAAAACGGCGTGTTCAAAATCCGTGACTGTGACATAAGGGGGAGGCGCTGCGCTGCTCCAAAACTTAACCTCGAACTTACACCCTCTTGCCCAAATAATAGTAATTTTTTTTTTAAATGAACAATGTTCAAAATAAACGTCTATTTGAGGCATCCAAAAAATACCCAATTTATTTCATATTGAGTAAAATCGATGTATTGGATGTGAATGAGAGCACGCGGAAGAAAAAAAAAGAAAGACTGCTTTTACCTTCAGAACCTCCCGAATAGTATTTTAAGCATAGTCAGGATACAGCTTCGCGGAATCGGGTCGGGCAGTGGGGTCTCAGGACAGTTATAAAATAAATAAGGCGTGTGAGCGGTAGAACGCTCGTGTATTCCAGCCAACTTCCCTGGAATCTGTCTCGCCATGCAAATAGTCAAAGAAGCGACCCTGAATGCTCTCCAGACTGCGTTTGACAAAATGACTGTAAGCAAAACGTTAGATTAAATTATTGCTCTTTACAGATGATGGGGCGGCTCTTAAAAGAGCCTTTGGGTTAGATGATACTCGGCTGTAGTTTACTTTGAGCTGGTGTACTTGGTGACGGCCTTTGTGCCCTCGGACACCGCGTGTTTGGCCAGCTCTCCGGGAAGCAGGAGACGCACGGCGGTCTGGATCTCCCTCGAGGTGATGGTGGACCGTTTGTTGTAGTGAGCCAAACGGGACGACTCACCAGCAATGCGTTCAAAAATATCATTCACGAAGGAGTTCATGATGCCCATGGCTTTCGACGAAATACCGGTGTCGGGATGTACTTGCTTCAACACCTTGTACACGTAGATAGCGTAGCTCTCCTTCCTAGACCGCTTGCGCTTCTTTCCTCCTTTTCCCGCCGCCTTAGTCACGGCTTTCTTGGAGCCTTTCTTCGGCGCGGACTTCACTGGATCAGGCATCTTCCCTTGCGAGAGTCTAGTACACTGAATGACTCTGTTGCCTAACCCCGTGAGTCTAATGCCTCAGAATGCTAATTATTCAGACGCCTCCCAGAGAACGACGGCAAACGATTCTCATTGGTTACCGCCAGTAACTCGCTTCTGTTGGATGATCATTTAAATTCTATAGGCTCATTTCCCTTGGCGGGGAAAGCCAGCAAGGTTCTCTTTGTTGGCATGATAAGAATTACTTATATCGTGGGCGCCGCAGTCAATTTTATGCAAACAAAAAATGAATTAGCTCAAGTATATAAAAATGTATAAAATTAACTAATAGATAAAATCCTAACAAACTGAATATGCTTGTGAAAAGGATTTAATTTCCATTGATCCATTTTTGATATTCCTGCCTTATGAATAAAATTTAAAACAAAGTGGGCAAAAAATAAATAAATAAATAAAAAGAAAGAAAGAATAGGCGGAACTTAATGCCCGACTTAGCGTTAGCCGGTGGGGGCTAAGCAGTTGATTAATTACTAATGTCTTATTTGCAAAAAAAGGGACACTGGGTGAAGTGTCGTCGGCTCACAGCCGCCGCCACTGCGATATTGAAAGCATGATAAACATTAAATTAATGGCAAGTGTTTCGTGGCATACCGATGCGTTTTATGGCGCATAGAATTCCGCTTAAAACGCGCAGTTCACCAGATGAAGTCTTTGTCCAAAGCCCGCAGGGACTGCCGGTTGCAATGCTGCGGTTTCGAAGCGCTGTGATGTCCCAATGCAATCAGCGATAAAACGTTTCATTTCTTGCGAAAAGCCAGAAAAGAGGCTTTAACTCCCTGCAGTCGAACGATTTGTGCGGTAATGATTACCATGCTGGTAACGGGCAAATGGTGGCACATTTTAGCGATTAATTTCTGGTCTGCTCCAGCCGCGTGTGCACTTATTAGCAAACGCTAAATGCGACTTCAAGCAATGCCGTGTTAAATCAGCAGTGTTCAGAGGACGACTTCTCCACCTCTCCCAAAGACCTTCGTAAGCGGCGCCACTACCGCACATGTTCGCATTCATTCCGAAGCACCACACCACGTCCTTAGCAAAGCGTCAACTGCATCGGTCTTACGCTAGTTTGGACAAGCGTGTCGCGTATTTTATTAATCATTTATTTAAAACAGGACCCTGACTGAGACTGAAGTCTCCTTTTCGGCAGGGCCCCGCATTACGATTAAAAGATCAAATTTCACTAAGGAATTAAAATGGCAATTTCTATCGCTTGTATTGCAATCATTTAATGACAAAAAGAAAATTAAACTTAAGACAACACTTGTATTGATAATACAAATTGATCAATGATTTAAAAGTTCAAAAGGAATCGGTTCAAATCGGTCTCAGCTCCCTCTGCAGCGGATGGGCTACTCGTGCTACCAGTGTTCTAGGAAGGAAGGAAATTTTGCGCTTCTTGGAATCTATGGGTGGCTCTTAAAAGAGCCTTTGGGTTGTTCTTGAGGGGCGGGGATGAAAATTTATCCACCGAAGCCGTAAAGAGTGCGACCCTGCCGCTTCAGGGCATAGACCACGTCCATAGCGGTAACAGTCTTCCGCTTAGCGTGTTCAGTGTATGTTACAGCGTCGCGTATAACGTTTTCCAAAAATACCTTCAACACCCCACGCGTCTCTTCGTAAATCAGACCAGATATGCGCTTCACTCCGCCACGGCGAGCCAAGCGGCGGATTGCTGGCTTGGTAATGCCCTGGATATTGTCTCGGAGAACTTTTCGGTGGCGTTTAGCGCCTCCCTTACCGAGTCCTTTTCCTCCTTTCCCGCGCCCGGACATTCTCAGCTGCTCTGTATTACCCGCTTGCAAATGCAACACTGCTCAGCCCACCGCGCAACACCCTTTATCGCAGCGCAAAGACGACCTGATTGAAGCCCAGAGTTAAAGAAAGAGTAGTTCTCCCTTAAGCCCGCCTCCAACGCACTCAACCCCTCCTGATATCATGGTGGGGAAGGGCCAGAGAGGGAAGATGGAGAGGGAGGTGTGTTATTTCTCCACATTCGCAGTGTTCTTTTATAACACATTAAAGTGTATTTTTAACACTGGATTGTGTTAACTTCTAACATTCACAGTGTTGTCTTATAACACAGTGCATTTTTAACACCACATTGTGTTATTCTCTTTCACTGGGAGTGTTAATATCTCACAATCACTGTAGTTTTCTGACACAAAGTATATTTTAAACATGCGTTGTCCGCAGTTATCTGACATCTAGAGTCATGGACTCTCTCAGTAAAAAAAAAAGCAAACCATGGCCTTGACCCATTGAATGTTCAATCTTCTCTGCGCCGAGCAGCGTAGGCAGTAAAATTGGAAAGTAATGCTCTGCGTGTCTCAAGAACACGTAGTTTTACAAATTTTAACACAGGAAAAATGAAGCTTGATTTTGATTTGCATATTTTTGCACACTTGTTGAAGTCTGCCTCCTTTGTCATGGTATTATCGGTGTTAGCAGCCACATATGCCATATTTTGGGATCCCATGATGGAGAACAGTTTCAGGAACCCGCCCGGTTCATAGCGCCGCATTTGCCCACATTATCGTGCTCGCTTCGGCACTAAAATTGGAACGATACAGAGAAGATAAGTGTAAAGCAATGCATATCTTCTCTGCAGCGTTTCCAAGGGGGCCACCCTAATCTTCTCTGTATCGTTCCAATTTTACTACTGTAGTGGAACAATACAGAAAAGATAAGCTTCCAACCCCTAGTTACAGGAAGGTTTGCACAGTACATTCTGTCAACTGCAGCCGTGCTGTTGGAAGAATTTTGTGCCTCTTGTCTTTACAATACATGCATTTATGGAGCCCCCCTGGGGAAAATATAAATAAATAAGTCAATGTAATAATCAGCACTAGGATAAAACGTCTTTCCACCCTCCATTCGCGCAATAGTTTTTTGGAAGTCAGATATTTCCAGAGTCAGGGCCACTTGTAGTGAGTGTGTTTTCGCTGCGCTTTCTGATGACACATACGTGATGGCTGAGTCCAGCTTTTCGCCCGTTTCCCTCACATATTATAGGTCACAAAGTTCATGCCATAAATGCAGTTTTCTTTCCCTTTCTTTTTTTTTTTTTTTTGTGTTGTGACAGCAAGAATCCTGTGCACGCTTGACCTGAGAGAGAGCGGTCTTTATCCAGCTTTATCCGTGGGCCTCAGGAGAGCGCAGGGCTTGCCAGCATGCGCTGGACCTCAGGCCCTGTGTCTCAGCCCAGGGAGCCCAGCCTCTGCCCCCAAGACAACAGCCTGCCCCTAACACACGACAACCAACCAAAACAGCCATCCTGATGGACTCAAATGGCAAATTCCTGAATCACAGAAAGCTTTTTCCGACCCACAGTGTGGGAAAGTTCTGGTGTCCCACAACTGACAGTGCACTTACATTACTCAGCCAGTCAGCTCTGAGCAGTCCACAGAACATTATAATTCACACCGGCACCAACGACCTGCACTCCAAGGGTCAGAGGGTGGCCAACTCCTTAGTAAAGGTAGCAGAAAAAGCTCACAAGATATTTCCACAGGCAAATATCGCCATCTCCACCCTCCTGCCCCGCAGAGACTATCCAATTAGCCTCATCAACCAAATAAATGAGTCAGTCATCCGTCACTGTGGCCCCCTGCCAAATGTCACCATCATCCAGCACCCTGATCTGTCCTGTGCAGACCTTTATGACCATGTCCATCTCCATCGGGAGGGCATCAGGCTGTTCTCTCAGGACCTGGCAGCCTTCAACAGAGACCCAGCCATTCTGCAGCTGCCCAGAGCTCCAGTAACTCCCCACAACCAACACTCTACTAGCCACAGGGAAGCCCACCCACGTACAAGAAGGGTCCAGTCTAACAGGACCCAGCCCAGCAGGACCCAGCCTAACGGGACCCAGCCCTGCAGGACCCCACCCAGCAGGTCCCAGCCCAGTACAGCACAGCCCAGCAGGACCCAGGCCAGCCCAGCCCAGTATCAGGTCCCACAGCAATTTAACCCACCCCAGTACCACCAGCACATGAGGGACGAAGCAGCTCAGCCCAGGTCGCCCTCACAGCGCCCCACCTGTGCAGAGGCTGTGCAGGGAATATATCAGCCAGCTGCTCAAGACTTTGGCGAAGTGCGACAACTGCTGCAGCTGATTTTTAAAATACTGGGCTAAATAAAACAGCAGGTAGTAGGTAACCTACAATATATTTTACCAGTCTGTATTTTTAAGACAAAAAAATTAGGAACTTTTGATGTAAAAAAAAAAAAAAAGTTGAAAATGTTAATGTATTTTTCAATCCCTTTTATTAAGTAGCCTACTGACAAATGCAGCCAAATTAGTTAATTAACAACCATTTACTAACATTCGATGTCAGGCTACAGAAAATTTATTAAGTATAAATTGAAATTGAAATACATGCATGTTTTTCCATATCTTTCTTTCTTTGGCGGTATACTTACTTTAAACTGACAAATGTAGAATAAGAAATGAGATCATTTTCTGTCACCTCCTGGAATATTCAAGGATTGTATTCATCAACAATTGGAGTAAAAAGCAAAAATGCAGATTTTCTCAGAAATATAAATGAACATGATATCATTGTACTGTTAGAAACATGGTGCAGATCAGATGTAGAAACGCACTGTCCCTCAGGCTATCAGGAGATCATACTGCCCTCCTTCAAGCACAGCAACATCACACGCGGGAGAGACTCAGGTGGGGTCATCATATGGTTTAAAGAAGACCTCACAAACCTCATATCAGTGGAGAGGAAAGAAGCTACACACATTTGGCTACGGCTCAAAAAAGGCACAATCAATAGCGACGCAGATCTCTTTTTCTGTGCAGTCTACACTCCACCCGCCGAGTCTCCCTACTTTAACGAAGACTTTTTTAATAATCTCCACACCGAGACCAGCCATTTCCAGGCCCAGGGGAATGTGCTGTTATGTGGAGACTTTAATGCCAGAACAGGCCTGGAGAGGGATATCATTGAGACCCAAGGAAACTGCCACATCTCTAAAGCATTCCCTCACCTCACCCCACTAACATCGACCAGGAATAACCCTGATAATATTGTCAATAAACACGGGAAGGAGTTGGTGCATCTCTGTCGAGGCTTAGGCCTGTACATGCTTAATGGCAGGATACGTGGGGGCTCATTAGGCCGGTTCACATATTGCTCAGCTCTTGGGTCCAGTGTTGTTGATTATGCTCTTACTGACATGGACCCCTCCTCCATCAGTGCATTCACTGTTAGACCACAGTTACCATTATCAGACCACTGTCCAATCAATGTCTTCCTAAAAACATCTCAAAAATCAACAATTCAAGAGCCTAATAATCTAACTAAATTAAGCATGACTTATAAATGGACTGATAACAGTGTGTCTGATTTCATTTCTACTATCAGTTCAGCTGAAATAAATAACCTAATCACTGTGTTTCTGACGAAAAAATTCCAATCAAACCTAAGAGGTGTAAATCAGGCTGTCAAAGAAATCAATGATATTTACCGCAAAGCTGCCATCAAGACAAACCTCACAAAAATTAAGAAATCAAAGCAGAAACCAAAAGATAAGAAATGGTTTGACATGGAGTGCAAAATTATCAGAATGGATCTTAGGCAATTATCCAACCACAAACATAATCAACCAGAAAATTCTGAAATTAAGACATCAATATTGCAAAACACTCAAAAAATATAAACAAACACTTTATCGGAAAAAGAAACTACACCTTAATCAAACCCTGTTGGAAATCGAGGCTGCCATGAATACAAATCTGTTCTGGGAGAAATGGAAAAATCTTGACCCAAAACAAACCCCGGACATACCCACGAAAAATGGAAATATCTGGAAGGAATATTTTGAAAACCTATATACAGATATTCCAAATCTCTCAGAAGGGCAGAAAAACACCCAAAGCAAATTAGAACAATTAGAATTAACAATTAAAGATAACCAAAATCCTTTAGATTTTCAAATTTCACTCAAAGAGTTGGAAGACGCGCTCCATAAACTGAAACCAAGAAAAGCATGTGGCCCTGATATGATCCGGACAGAAATGCTGACAAACAGCCCCCCTGATCTACAGAACGCTTCGCTCAAACTCTTCAATCTTGTTCTAAAAACTGGCTGCTTTCCAGACATTTGGAAGAGGGGGCTTATTTCCCCAGTTCACAAGAGTGGAGACAAATTGGATCCCAATAATTACCGGGGCATCTGTGTGAACAGCAACCTGGGGAAGGTTTTCTGCTGTATCCTTAACGCCCGAATACAGGCCTTCCTTACTGAACACAATGTCTTGAGTAAAAGTCAAATTGGATTCTTACCAAATTATCGAACAACAGATCATATTTACACCCTACACACCCTAATAAACCACCATGTCCACCAGACAAAAAAGGGAAAAATTTTTGATTGTTTTGTTGACTTCAAGAAGGCATTCGACTCTTTTTGGCACACAGGATTACATTACAAAATTATACAATCAGGTGTAGGGGGTAAAGTATATGACATCATCAAATCAATGTATTCAGACAACAAATGTGCAGTAAAAATTGGTGACAAAAGAACAGAATACTTCACTCAAGGGCGTGGGGTGAGACAGGGCTGCAGTCTGAGTCCTACTTTGTTCAACATTTACATTAATGAGTTAGCAGTGTTACTGGAACAATCTGCAGCTCCTGGTCTCACCCTTAATGATAAGGAAGTCAAATGTCTTCTCTATGCAGATGACCTGGTGCTGCTGTCAGCCACAGAACAGGGATTACAGCAGCATCTGGATCTACTGGAGAAATACTGCCGGAACTGGGCCCTGACAGTAAATTTGGCAAAAACCAAGATAGTCATCTTCCAGAAAAAGGCCAGATGTCAGGAAACCAGACATTATTTCACTCTAGGAAACAGCATTAGAGCATTCTTTATATTATGACTACTTAGGACTTCGAATAAGTGCCTCTGGGAACTTTGATTCAGCAGTGAATGCACTAAAAGAAAAAGCTCGTAGAGCATTTTTTGCAATTAAAAAGCAATTCCAGGGAATCACTATCCCAATTCAAATTTGGTGCAAAATCCTTGATAGTGTAATCCTGCCCATTGCGCTGTATGGATGTGAGGTGTGGGGTCCACTCAGTAATCTTGAGTTCTGTCAGTGGGACAAACAACCAACAGAGACTCTACATGCAGAATTCTGTAGAAACATTTTAAAAATCCATAGAAAAACCCCAACGAATGCAAGTAGAGCAGAATTAGGCCGATTCCCACTAATTATCCCAGTCCAAAAAAGATCACTGAAATTCTGGCTACACCTCCAGTCAAGTCCACAGAACTCCCTCCAGTTTGAGGCTCTCAAAACCCAAGAGCTCAGCCCTAACACCAGTCCCCTCTGTCGGCTGGTCCTGAAATTAACCAACCAAAGTTCCATTGGCCAACTAACAAATCAATTTCAGACCAGCAATGCTTTCCAAACTCAAATTAGAGTGAATCAAATTATGAAACGCATCAAACTCTCTTATCTGGACCATGGGACACTGAAACAAAATCTCAGCACAAACTTGAATGCCATCGGGCCCTAAAACCAGAATATAAACTGGCAGAATATCTCTTCACCGTCAGAGATATAAAGCAGAGACAGATCCTGACCGAGTACAGGCTCAGTGACCACAGTCTGGCCATAGAAACAGGCAGACATAAGAAATCATGGAAACCCAGAATGGAGAGAATATGTGGTCACTGTATGACAGGTGAGGTTGAGACAGAGATGCACTTCCTCCTTCAGTGTGAAAAATACGAGGACATTAGACACAAATACTCTGAAAAATTCCGCTCCAAAATTCAAAACTTCCAAAAATTACCCAACAATATAAAAATTCCTATAGTGCTTGGAGAAGGAGAGACAGCAGCAATCGCTGCGCAATATGTGGCAGCCTGTCACAGCCTGAGGGACAGGGCGACCATCAGCACACCCTAAAATACTGCACCCGCACAAAATCTGTTTTTTTTTTATTGTTTATTTTTTGCATTTCTTCTTTAAATATTAAAATATTATACTTTTATTTTCCCAGTTATTTTTCCCTTTCATCTCATTTATTAATCTATTCTTTAATATGTCATGTTTGCATTGCATTTCTTTATACTTTACATATGCACACTGCATATGTGTTGTATGTGTGTGTGTGTGTGTATATGTATGTATGTATGTATATGTGTATGTGTATATCTTTCTCTGTTCAAAAAAAAAAAAGTTCATGCTTTGGCAGTATGTATGCATAATGTACGTCATGCCAATAAAGCTCACTTGAATTGAATTGAATTGAGAGAGAGAGAGAGAGAGAGAGAGTCAGAGCCAGAGCCAGAGCCAGAGCCAAAGTGGTTTTTAGGTAATAGAATACTGAATACAAGTGATTCCCTCGAAGTGTTAGGCGTAACCTTCCGTATTGATGGCAAGGCCAAAGGTCAGGTGGAAAACAGGCTATGTTCAGCCAGGAAGGCTGCATATAGCCTTGCTAGTAAAGGCTTTTCCTTCCCGGGCCTTTCTACTGGTGCCGAAACATACTTGTGTGAAACTGTTCTGCAGCCTACGGATTAGAATGTATGGACCTGGGACGACAAGATTTGGAAAACTCAAAACTCTTTCAGGGGTGTACTATGAAACGGGTTTGTGGCCTAAGTCATGGAAACATTAGAAAGCGTCATGAAGACCAGGGTGGCTTCCCTATGCAGGCGGAATTTCATGAGCGACACTCAGGTAAGAAAATCTCAATAGCTCCCTTTTGGCCGAGTACCTGACTACTGGTGAGCATTTTGGTTGGACTCCCTTAGCCCTTAGATAGAGTCCTTAACCGCGGCCTAAGTCCCGTATTGGTTGGAGTAGCCGGTGAAATCCCCAAACGTGATACGCAGAGTTGCTTGTTAAGAGGCGACGGTGTGGTTGACTCCCTTAAATACCTACTTCACAGTGTCAATGTTGGCTGCCCAGGGTCAACAGAACATGTGCTCGCTGGTCTTTTTACTAAGTCACTTTAGTGTGTTCTGTTTCTAACAATATGTATTGTTTTATGCATTCTTTTTCTGCGCATGTAATGTATACTGAACAAAATTGAAGACTTGACACGTAGAAAATTTGGATTCAGTGAGATATTGGAAATATGACCATTTATACAAATGGTTTTATATAGTGTACCAAACTTCAAGAAACATATTTCTGGAGATGAAAGTGAAGTGCTTAAAAGAATGAACTTAAAAACGCAATTTGTGGGAAAAAAAAAAAAAACAAAAAAAAAAAACTCAACTCAATGGGTATAAATGCATTTACGGAGATCCATCTTCAGCGGAAAACACATTCATGTGCATCAGAAGTGTTTTAATTCACAATGCCAAGATTGTCAAGTCAGGGCTCCATGGGGGGAGCTACATGCTGGGCCAACTGTCGCAGCAGTTGTGCGTGCATTAGGATGCAGTCGACAGACTATTTGCAACTTAAGCGCCCGTGTGCAACAAACTGGACCAATAGAAGATCGTCCCGGGCCTGTAGCGCAATGCGTGACATCGGGTCAAAAGGACAGGGGAATCCATGTACGTCACCGAAGGGATTTATCTGTGACTGCAACATGCACCAGCAGAGAACTGTGTAGAGGCAGGGCGAGCGCTCAGACTGTCCCAAACCCGCCTGCGAAGAGCCGGTGTGAGAGCTAGGTGTCCGTACATTGGAGCAATTCTGACACCATTTCACCATCAGCAACACGTTACGCGCTAAGATTTGCAGACGGAAGGGCCAGAATATGGCGCAGAAGAGGAGGCGCAATACTCCGTGCTGCATACGAGAGATTGACCGGTTTGGAGGAGGCAGTGTGACAGCGTGGGGAGCTTTTACCCACAATGCCAGATCCCCACTGGTCATCATCAATGGAAACCTCACTGCAGTACCATATCGAGATGACGGCGTTGATCTTGGCTTTTTTTTTTTTTTTTTTTTACTTCTCCTGCAACTGCATGGACCAGGTCTCACCTTTCAACATGATAATGCAACCCATCGTAATGCCAGATTGACATGTGACTTTTGACATATCGCTGATGTAGACGTCATAGAATGGCCATCCCGTTCGCCTGACCTGAATCCGATTGAAGAAAACTGGGATGAACTTGGAAGTACAGTGCGCCAACAGAGGATTCAGACCCAGACCCTTGATGCCCTCGGTCAAGCCCTGATCGCTACATGGCGGCACCTTCCTGTGGGAGCATTTACCAGGGTTCTACAGTCGGTGAGGAGACGCAGCACAGTCGTTGTTAGAGCTGATGGAGGCCGTACCCGTTACTGATGGCACGTACTGCGTCCAAAAATATTTTTTAGTCAACTTCACCAAGAGGCTGTATTTTCTAAAAGCTGTACCGATTAAAAGCATAAACACTGATCTCATTCCACTTGCTCTTTTCTTGTTTGCTAGTCCATCAAAAAAACATATCACCTCATTAATTATCCCCAAAAGCTCATGTTGTCTTCAGACCGTTCTCTCGTGTGTGTCAAGTTTTCCATTTTGTTCAGTATATTTATTCTCCTTTTGGAGGTTCTTAATAAATCGAGTATTTATTATCTTTCTTTTAACCATTATTTTGATTTATTTATTTATTTGTATAGCACTTTTCACAGAGACTGTCACAAAGACGCATTATAGTGAGAGACTAGTAAAAATGAAAGGCTGTGCACTGCCCTATTCCCTACAAATAAAATCAAATGAATGGAGACAACGCCCCCTATTGCATTGGCTTTCTGCAGCCACGCATTTTCCACTGCGGGTTTAGCGGCGAACTCCCTCTGTTGGCTTTCCCTTGCCCCAGAGGCCCACCCAGCCGTCTGCTTTACCCAGAGGTTTTTTCCGGGCCTGCTCTGTCCCAGCTCACGGGGCTCCCAGCAGTGCAAACCCGGCACTCCACTCTTCCTAGGGAGCCCAAACTTAAATAAGCCCCCCACCCCTTAAATCCCAGCCAAAAACGCACTTTAAAGCCAACGAACAACTGGTGACCCACGTTGATTATTTATTTACCTATTTATTTTTTCTCAGCATACTAGTGTTCACCCGCAGTCAATGCAATAATAAGTACTAGAATGCAACGTCTTTCCACTCTCCTTATTTTTTGGAAGTCAGATATATCCAGAGTCTCTCGCCCCCCTTCCTCCTCCTTGTATTGTGCACCACGGAGGGCCAGGTGAAAAAAATTTTCAGCCTCATTTATGCCAGTTGATGATGACGACAACCATTACTTACAAAGCATAAATGCAAAACTGAACATTGAACATGGAAAAATTTGCTGTTCCGACAAGCAATTGAGTGGCTCTTAAAAGAGCCTTTTATAAATGGGGTTAAATGCGGCAACAAACACCTTAAGCGCGTTCTCCACGGATGCGGCGGGCCAGCTGGATATCTTTGGGCATGATGGTCACCCTCTTCGCATGGATAGCGCACAGGTTAGTATCTTCAAACAAACCAACCAGATAAGCCTCGCTAGCCTCCTGAAGAGCCATGACGGCCGAGCTCTGGAAGCGTAGATCAGTCTTAAAATCCTGAGCAATCTCTCTCACAAGGCGCTGGAAAGGAAGTTTGCGAATGAGCAGTTCGGTGGATTTCTGATACCGACGGATTTCACGTAGAGCGACGGTCCCAGGCCTGTACCTATGAGGTTTCTTCACGCCACCGGTCGCTGGCGCACTCTTACGCGCTGCCTTGGTGGCAAGCTGTTTTCTAGGCGCTTTGCCACCGGTAGACTTACGTGCGGTCTGCTTTGTCCTAGCCATAGCTCCTTCGTGCAATTGCGAACTGAAAGCGTACTTCAAACCGCCATACGAATATAAAGCGTGCCATCCAAAAGCTGATTGGTCAGGATTTTCAGAAACTTCATTGGCCCAGGCTCTGCCGTCATCCGCCAAGGCTATTGGTCCCTTTATTCTGCCTCCTCTGCCGCCTTTATTTATTTCTTCTTTGTTACGGCATTAGGTGGCCTGGTCATACATAGCCGAAAGCAAGGCGAATTTAGCAATTGACCAATGTGCTTGTGTTTTTTTTTTTTCTAATTCATTTTGCTTAAAATAAATCTTTCACATGTACGGAATGCTAATGCATTTTTTTGTCACATTTGATGGGCCCTGTTTGGGATTAAGTACACAGTATCAAGAGCTTTGAATTGAATGTCGAACAGTTCATGTTTCAGACGCGAAGGTCGTGTCCTAACTTATCCAAGCGCTTCGATTACTTATTTTCCTCAAGTCTGTAAACCATGAATTGCGGAGCGAAGTTGATCGCTAGACCTCAGCGAGAGCACATGTAAACATAACTCCGGTGCCATCTTGCATTGTAAACGTACAGCTTGTTACCATCAAAACCACGAAAAGCCGTCATAATGGAAATAATTGTTCAGTACGGGAGTAAGCATGAGCAGAGCATGGAGAAGCTCTGGAATGATAGCAGGGCAGCTGGAGTCGACACCGAAATGACACAGATCGAGACAAGTAGCAGTTAGATGGAGATGGCATCTTTGCGCTTTAAATGCACATGTGGGGCGGCTCTTAAAAGAGCCTTTGTGTTTGAATAGCTGTTGCTGGAACAGAGCAGCGATTACTTTGCTTTTACCGCCTTTTCAGTCTTCTTGGGGAGCAGCACGGCTTGAATGTTAGGCAGTACTCCACCCTGAGCAATAGTAACGCCTCCCAGCAGTTTATTCAACTCCTCGTCATTACGCACCGCCAGCTGCAAATGCCGGGGAATAATGCGGGTCTTCTTGTTGTCTCGGGCAGCGTTTCCAGCCAACTCCAGGATCTCAGCAGTCAGGTACTCGAGAACGGCGGCCAGATAAACTGGCGCACCCGCCCCGACTCGTTCGGCATAGTTTCCTTTGCGGAGCAACCTATGAACGCGTCCGACAGGGAACTGTAGGCCAGCTCTTGAAGAACGAGTCTTAGCTTTCGCCCTCGCTTTTCCGCCTGTTTTGCCCCTTCCACTCATCCTCGCGACACCGCTAGTCGTCAGAAAGTAATGCGTGAGACGGGCGGGATTTTTTTTTAAATAGAGCAACCTTCTCTGCGCTCATTGGCTGTCAGTATCGACGGGACTTCCTCCAATCAAATCGGACGACAATTGGGCGGTGCTTTCACCCACAGAACAACTGACGTGGGAGAGAAAAGTAGCCTGCGAAGTCTGTATTGATATTTCTGTAGAATCACTTGGAGGTCAGAAGGGAAAAGGCGTGGAGTCTTACTCATCAAGTTTTCTTTATTTCCTTCATTTTGCTATGCAATACTGAGAACTTGAATAAAATAAAATAAATAAACAATGAATAAACAAATAAACACATACATGTCTCTGAGATACTATCTAAGATACTCTTTTCTATTTCAAACTATTTAATACCAGGCGAGGAACGTGTTTTGCCTCTCCAAATTAGTGTTGAAAATCATGGCAGCATTGTATATTTCCCGAAAATCAGCTTTATATTTTCAGAAGCTTAAAATCATGACATAAATAAAATAAAATAAAATAAATAAATAAATAAATAAATAAAACAAAACCTCCCAGGAGTCGTGATTTTTGCTTGTTTTTCAATCAATTTTGCATGATATGAATAGGTAGTTAATAACCTACATCAAATGGCAAATAGGAGAGAAAAGAAATATAAAGAATACAAATAAATACAATATTAGAATGACTTTAACCCCATCTCAAACATTTTTCATGCAACAGTTTCACCTCTGAGATGTGTAAAATGCCAAAGCAAATTAATTGAACAAAATGCGCACAAATGGCTTTTGACTGAAAATTTTTACTAATAAATGATAAACATTCACGGTGGCATTGTAGACTCGAGCATAATGTAGGCCTGTTCACTTTATTTATTTGGCAAATTTATTGCACTGCAGACAAAAATTATTGGGGACTTCTTGAATGCAATGGTAAGAAGAAATAAAGGATGGAGGTCGCAAGCCATCATTTCAGTTCTTCGGCTTGAGCCTAAATCAATGAAATTTTGGTGGAGAAAATATGGGAAATGGTCCTCAGTCTCTCTCTCTCTCTCTCCCCCCAACTACTGCTAAATCAGAACTGATTAGATTTGGAGACTTCGCTCTGTATGTTATTTTATTTAATCTGTCGCTCAGCTTTATCAGCCGAGGTGGGGAAGGAGGAGAAGGCAGGAGACGGGTTTACCTCATTCAGTCTAGTTCACTGTAGACACATTAAGATTGTTGCACTTCTCCATTTTATTTTAAAACAAAAACTAATGAGTGTTTCAGAAAAAAAGGGTAATATTCGAGCAATACTAAATTGAGGAATTCAAGCTTCCTTCAACCATACTAATAATAACTACATGGGTATCGGATATTACATTGAAAGTTGGAGTTTAAAATAAAAAGAGAGAAAAACAGAAATAATAGTAGGCCTCATGATAATATTCCGTATAATGAAATTAATCCGCACTTTCGAGAATTTCTGGTTGGCTCTTAAAAGAGCCTTTTGGTGCTGGAAACATGAACCCAACAGGGACCCGAGTTGAAGTTACTTCTTTTTAGGGGCAGCTTTCTTGGCCTTGACCGCTTTAGGTTTCGCCGCCTTTACCTTTTTAGGGCTCTTTGCCGTTTTTTTAGCAGCTGCAGCTGGCTTTTTAGTTGTTTTCTTCGGACTCTTGGCCGGTTTTTTCGCAGCGCTGGATGGCTTCTTTGTTTTCTTTGGGCTTTTAGTCGCCTTCGCCGCAGCAGGCTTCTTCGCCTTTTTCGGTGACTTCTTATCCACCGTCTTCTTAGATGCTGCCTTTTTCGCTGCGACGGGCTTCTTGGTTTTCACGGCGACTTTTTTCACCGACTTCTTCTTAGCCTCAGCTTGCTTTTTATTTAGTTTGAATGAGCCGGAGGCGCCAGTTCCCTTGGTCTGCAACAAGGTCCCTTTTGTGACCAGACTTTTCACCGCCAATTTGACGCGCGCGTTGTTTTTCTCCACATCGTAGCCGCTTGCAACCAGGGCTTTCTTCACAGCAGCCAGAGAAACACCGCCCCTCTCTTTAGAATCAGATACAGCCTTGAGGATCAGCTCTCCTACGCTGGGCCCGGGTTTCCTAGGCTTGCTTGCCGCTTTCTTCTTGGCAGCTTTGGCCGGAGCGGCCGCAGCGGGAGCTGGAGCGACTTCTGCCATTTCTATTCTCAGACCACCTCCAACCGCACTAGAGCTTCCGTATGGGGGCACCACATGGTCAGGGGGATGGACTTAAATGCTTTATGAGGACCGTGTAGACTCAATCAGACTCGCGCGTCGCCTCTGAGCTCCTGGAGGGGAAGAAAATCTGTTCACTTGTGTTTTCTCTCAGCCATTATTGATGAAATAACTCAATATGCGGTTATTTTACGAGCGAGAAACCTCGGCAATGATCGACGGAGTCCCTTTTGTCGGCTAACTGGCTTCTGGTTCTGGAGTAGAGCTGCTTTAGTTTCTCTAGCTTGTCAGTACCTTCGCCGCTTGCCGTGGAAAAGATCCCATTCTACCAGTCTCTCTCTAGTTATTCACCTTCAAAAACGACCAAACATCTCAGGCGCTAGAAAATAGTGTGGGCAATTACAGACAAGTATGCGTCAAACAAAAATTAATTATAGGTCTAAGAAAAAAAACCCAAATGAGGCTTTTAAGAGGGATGTCCATTTCCCCCCATTGGCGCAGTGCACAGCTTTGTGAAAACGGCACGATCTTTGCAAATCGACGTTTTGCTGACACTGACAACGTTTTTCGTTTTGAAAATATTTTTCAGCCGATTATATAAGAATCATATTCCTCGTCATTACTGCTTCGCATGCCAGTTCACTTCGAAACTTTGGCCAGAGCATGTCTCTTGCGTGTTTAGGTAATTGCTGCACCAGTATAATAACATTTAAACGATATGCAACGCCTTGCATACGATTTCTATTGAAGCAGCCACAAGGCCATCAACTTAATGGCATATAATGATTTACCGAATAGTTTTCATCATGGCTGAACACGGGCCAGATGATGGAGTTGAATTTGACACTGTTCGTTCGTTTATTTATAAATATATTGTCAAGGAAGATGGGACCAAACCGCCTAATGCTCTAACGAAGGTGCCATTTTGACAATTGCCATGCAGTCAAACTCGTCAAAATTTCCCCACTTGATCTATTTTAGCAACTACTAGTGTCTAGAGCAGGAGTTCCCAAACTCTATCCCGGGGCTTCCACACATGCCATGAAAAGTGACCCTTGCTTGAACAAATGTACTGATTTATATATTTTTTATTTATTTACTATGGCAAGCAATTTCAAGTTACATTTTTTAGATCACAAATAAGACCGTAAGAAAATTGATAAAGATGCAAATCTGGTCGCTGAGCACAGATGTTCAGAGTTCCTTCAAAATAATTTTCTTGCACTTAAAAAATGTAACGCCAAAACTGGTTTGACCGTCATTTGTTCATCTAATAAACATTCAGTTTTCCAACATGTATATACAGTTTCACCAATTCTGAGCCTATTGATCACTTTTATTTTTTATTTTAAATCCAGATATTACTCGAATGACAATGTGGAATTTGTTCTTTGCATATTTGTCAAAATAGCAGTCGGTAATCTCTCGACAAATTCAAAACGGCGTGTTCAAAATCCGTGACTGTGACATAAGGGGGAGGCGCTGCGCTGCTCCAAAACTTAACCTCGAACTTACACCCTCTTGCCCAAATAATAGTAATTTTTTTTTTTTAAATGAACAATGTTCAAAATAAACGTCTATTTGAGGCATCCAAAAAATACCCAATTTATTTCATATTGAGTAAAATCGATGTATTGGATGTGAATGAGAGCACGCGGAAGAAAAAAAAAGAAAGACTGCTTTTACCTTCAGAACCTCCCGAATAGTATTTTAAGCATAGTCAGGATACAGCTTCGCGGAATCGGGTCGGGCAGTGGGGTCTCAGGACAGTTATAAAATAAATAAGGCGTGTGAGCGGTAGAACGCTCGTGTATTCCAGCCAACTTCCCTGGAATCTGTCTCGCCATGCAAATAGTCAAAGAAGCGACCCTGAATGCTCTCCAGACTGCGTTTGACAAAATGACTGTAAGCAAAACGTTAGATTAAATTATTGCTCTTTACAGATGATGGGGCGGCTCTTAAAAGAGCCTTTGGGTTAGATGATACTCGGCTGTAGTTTACTTTGAGCTGGTGTACTTGGTGACGGCCTTTGTGCCCTCGGACACCGCGTGTTTGGCCAGCTCTCCGGGAAGCAGGAGACGCACGGCGGTCTGGATCTCCCTCGAGGTGATGGTGGACCGTTTGTTGTAGTGAGCCAAACGGGACGACTCACCAGCAATGCGTTCAAAAATATCATTCACGAAGGAGTTCATGATGCCCATGGCTTTCGACGAAATACCGGTGTCGGGATGTACTTGCTTCAACACCTTGTACACGTAGATAGCGTAGCTCTCCTTCCTAGACCGCTTGCGCTTCTTTCCTCCTTTTCCCGCCGCCTTAGTCACGGCTTTCTTGGAGCCTTTCTTCGGCGCGGACTTCACTGGATCAGGCATCTTCCCTTGCGAGAGTCTAGTACACTGAATGACTCTGTTGCCTAACCCCGTGAGTCTAATGCCTCAGAATGCTAATTATTCAGACGCCTCCCAGAGAACGACGGCAAACGATTCTCATTGGTTACCGCCAGTAACTCGCTTCTGTTGGATGATCATTTAAATTCTATAGGCTCATTTCCCTTGGCGGGGAAAGCCAGCAAGGTTCTCTTTGTTGGCATGATAAGAATTACTTATATCGTGGGCGCCGCAGTCAATTTTATGCAAACAAAAAATGAATTAGCTCAAGTATATAAAAATGTATAAAATTAACTAATGGATAAAATCCTAACAAACTGAATATGCTTGTGAAAAGGATTTAATTTCCATTGATCCATTTTTGATATTCCTGCCTTATGAATAAAATTTAAAACAAAGTGGGCAAAAAATAAATAAATAAATAAAAAGAAAGAAAGAATAGGCGGAACTTAATGCCCGACTTAGCGTTAGCCGGTGGGGGCTAAGCAGTTGATTAATTACTAATGTCTTATTTGCAAAAAAAGGGACACTGGGTGAAGTGTCGTCGGCTCACAGCCGCCGCCACTGCGATATTGAAAGCATGATAAACATTAAATTAATGGCAAGTGTTTCGTGGCATACCGATGCGTTTTATGGCGCATAGAATTCCGCTTAAAACGCGCAGTTCACCAGATGAAGTCTTTGTCCAAAGCCCGCAGGGACTGCCGGTTGCAATGCTGCGGTTTCGAAGCGCTGTGATGTCCCAATGCAATCAGCGATAAAACGTTTCATTTCTTGCGAAAAGCCAGAAAAGAGGCTTTAACTCCCTGCAGTCGAACGATTTGTGCGGTAATGATTACCATGCTGGTAACGGGCAAATGGTGGCACATTTTAGCGATTAATTTCTGGTCTGCTCCAGCCGCGTGTGCACTTATTAGCAAACGCTAAATGCGACTTCAAGCAATGCCGTGTTAAATCAGCAGTGTTCAGAGGACGACTTCTCCACCGCTCCCAAAGACCTTCGTAAGCGACGCCACTACCGCACATGTTCGCATTCATTCCGAAGCACCACACCACGTCCTTAGCAAAGCGTCAACTGCATCGGTCTTACGCTAGTTTGGACAAGCGTGTCGCGTATTTTATTAATCATTTATTTAAAACAGGACCCTGACTGAGACTGAAGTCTCCTTTTCGGCAGGGCCCCGCATTACGATTAAAAGATCAAATTTCACTAAGGAATTAAAATGGCAATTTCTATCGCTTGTATTGCAATCATTTAATGACAAAAAGAAAATTAAACTTAAGACAACACTTGTATTGATAATACAAATTGATCAATGATTTAAAAGTTCAAAAGGAATCGGTTCAAATCGGTCTCAGCTCCCTCTGCAGCGGATGGGCTACTCGTGCTACCAGTGTTCTAGGAAGGAAGGAAATTTTGCGCTTCTTGGAATCTATGGGTGGCTCTTAAAAGAGCCTTTGGGTTGTTCTTGAGGGGCGGGGATGAAAATTTATCCACCGAAGCCGTAAAGAGTGCGACCCTGCCGCTTCAGGGCATAGACCACGTCCATAGCGGTAACAGTCTTCCGCTTAGCGTGTTCAGTGTATGTTACAGCGTCGCGTATAACGTTTTCCAAAAATACCTTCAACACCCCACGCGTCTCTTCGTAAATCAGACCAGATATGCGCTTCACTCCGCCACGGCGAGCCAAGCGGCGGATTGCTGGCTTGGTAATGCCCTGGATATTGTCTCGGAGAACTTTTCGGTGGCGTTTAGCGCCTCCCTTACCGAGTCCTTTTCCTCCTTTCCCGCGCCCGGACATTCTCAGCTGCTCTGTATTACCCGCTTGCAAATGCAACACTGCTCAGCCCACCGCGCAACACCCTTTATCGCAGCGCAAAGACGACCTGATTGAAGCCCAGAGTTAAAGAAAGAGTAGTTCTCCCTTAAGCCCGCCTCCAACGCACTCAACCCCTCCTGATATCATGGTGGGGAAGGGCCAGAGAGGGAAGATGGAGAGGGAGGTGTGTTATTTCTCCACATTCGCAGTGTTCTTTTATAACACATTAAAGTGTATTTTTAACACTGGATTGTGTTAACTTCTAACATTCACAGTGTTGTCTTATAACACAGTGCATTTTTAACACCACATTGTGTTATTCTCTTTCACTGGGAGTGTTAATATCTCACAATCACTGTAGTTTTCTGACACAAAGTATATTTTAAACATGCGTTGTCCGCAGTTATCTGACATCTAGAGTCATGGACTCTCTCAGTAAAAAAAAAAGCAAACCATGGCCTTGACCCATTGAATGTTCAATCTTCTCTGCGCCGAGCAGCGTAGGCAGTAAAATTGGAAAGTAATGCTCTGCGTGTCTCAAGAACACGTAGTTTTACAAATTTTAACACAGGAAAAATGAAGCTTGATTTTGATTTGCATATTTTTGCACACTTGTTGAAGTCTGCCTCCTTTGTCATGGTATTATCGGTGTTAGCAGCCACATATGCCATATTTTGGGATCCCATGATGGAGAACAGTTTCAGGAACCCGCCCGGTTCATAGCGCCGCATTTGCCCACATTATCGTGCTCGCTTCGGCACTAAAATTGGAACGATACAGAGAAGATAAGTGTAAAGCAATGCATATCTTCTCTGCAGCGTTTCCAAGGGGGCCACCCTAATCTTCTCTGTATCGTTCCAATTTTACTACTGTAGTGGAACAATACAGAAAAGATAAGCTTCCAACCCCTAGTTACAGGAAGGTTTGCACAGTACATTCTGTCAACTGCAGCCGTGCTGTTGGAAGAATTTTGTGCCTCTTGTCTTTACAATACATGCATTTATGGAGCCCCCCTGGGGAAAATATAAATAAATAAGTCAATGTAATAATCAGCACTAGGATAAAACGTCTTTCCACCCTCCATTCGCGCAATAGTTTTTTGGAAGTCAGATATTTCCAGAGTCAGGGCCACTTGTAGTGAGTGTGTTTTCGCTGCGCTTTCTGATGACACATACGTGATGGCTGAGTCCAGCTTTTCGCCCGTTTCCCTCACATATTATAGGTCACAAAGTTCATGCCATAAATGCAGTTTTCTTTCCCTTTCTTTTTTTTTTTTTTTTGTGTTGTGACAGCAAGAATCCTGTGCACGCTTGACCTGAGAGAGAGCGGTCTTTATCCAGCTTTATCCGTGGGCCTCAGGAGAGCGCAGGGCTTGCCAGCATGCGCTGGACCTCAGGCCCTGTGTCTCAGCCCAGGGAGCCCAGCCTCTGCCCCCAAGACAACAGCCTGCCCCTAACACACGACAACCAACCAAAACAGCCATCCTGATGGACTCAAATGGCAAATTCCTGAATCACAGAAAGCTTTTTCCGACCCAGAGTGTGGGAAAGTTCTGGTGTCCCACAACTGACAGTGCACTTACATTACTCAGCCAGTCAGCTCTGAGCAGTCCACAGAACATTATAATTCACACCGGCACCAACGACCTGCACTCCAAGGGTCAGAGGGTGGCCAACTCCTTAGTAAAGGTAGCAGAAAAAGCTCACAAGATATTTCCACAGGCAAATATCGCCATCTCCACCCTCCTGCCCCGCAGAGACTATCCAATTAGCCTCATCAACCAAATAAATGAGTCAGTCATCCGTCACTGTGGCCCCCTGCCAAATGTCACCATCATCCAGCACCCTGATCTGTCCTGTGCAGACCTTTATGACCATGTCCATCTCCATCGGGAGGGCATCAGGCTGTTCTCTCAGGACCTGGCAGCCTTCAACAGAGACCCAGCCATTCTGCAGCTGCCCAGAGCTCCAGTAACTCCCCACAACCAACACTCTACTAGCCACAGGGAAGCCCACCCACGTACAAGAAGGGTCCAGTCTAACAGGACCCAGCCCAGCAGGACCCAGCCTAACGGGACCCAGCCCTGCAGGACCCCACCCAGCAGGTCCCAGCCCAGTACAGCACAGCCCAGCAGGACCCAGGCCAGCCCAGCCCAGTATCAGGTCCCACAGCAATTTAACCCACCCCAGTACCACCAGCACATGAGGGACGAAGCAGCTCAGCCCAGGTCGCCCTCACAGCGCCCCACCTGTGCAGAGGCTGTGCAGGGAATATATCAGCCAGCTGCTCAAGACTTTGGCGAAGTGCGACAACTGCTGCAGCTGATTTTTAAAATACTGGGCTAAATAAAACAGCAGGTAGTAGGTAACCTACAATATATTTTACCAGTCTGTATTTTTAAGACAAAAAAATTAGGAACTTTTGATGTAAAAAAAAAAAAAAAGTTGAAAATGTTAATGTATTTTTCAATCCCTTTTATTAAGTAGCCTACTGACAAATGCAGCCAAATTAGTTAATTAACAACCATTTACTAACATTCGATGTCAGGCTACAGAAAATTTATTAAGTATAAATTGAAATTGAAATACATGCATGTTTTTCCATATCTTTCTTTCTTTGGCGGTATACTTACTTTAAACTGACAAATGTAGAATAAGAAATGAGATCATTTTCTGTCACCTCCTGGAATATTCAAGGATTGTATTCATCAACAATTGGAGTAAAAAGCAAAAATGCAGATTTTCTCAGAAATATAAATGAACATGATATCATTGTACTGTTAGAAACATGGTGCAGATCAGATGTAGAAACGCACTGTCCCTCAGGCTATCAGGAGATCATACTGCCCTCCTTCAAGCACAGCAACATCACACGCGGGAGAGACTCAGGTGGGGTCATCATATGGTTTAAAGAAGACCTCACAAACCTCATATCAGTGGAGAGGAAAGAAGCTACACACATTTGGCTACGGCTCAAAAAAGGCACAATCAATAGCGACGCAGATCTCTTTTTCTGTGCAGTCTACACTCCACCCGCCGAGTCTCCCTACTTTAACGAAGACTTTTTTAATAATCTCCACACCGAGACCAGCCATTTCCAGGCCCAGGGGAATGTGCTGTTATGTGGAGACTTTAATGCCAGAACAGGCCTGGAGAGGGATATCATTGAGACCCAAGGAAACTGCCACATCTCTAAAGCATTCCCTCACCTCACCCCACTAACATCGACCAGGAATAACCCTGATAATATTGTCAATAAACACGGGAAGGAGTTGGTGCATCTCTGTCGAGGCTTAGGCCTGTACATGCTTAATGGCAGGATACGTGGGGGCTCATTAGGCCGGTTCACATATTGCTCAGCTCTTGGGTCCAGTGTTGTTGATTATGCTCTTACTGACATGGACCCCTCCTCCATCAGTGCATTCACTGTTAGACCACAGTTACCATTATCAGACCACTGTCCAATCAATGTCTTCCTAAAAACATCTCAAAAATCAACAATTCAAGAGCCTAATAATCTAACTAAATTAAGCATGACTTATAAATGGACTGATAACAGTGTGTCTGATTTCATTTCTACTATCAGTTCAGCTGAAATAAATAACCTAATCACTGTGTTTCTGACGAAAAAATTCCAATCAAACCTAAGAGGTGTAAATCAGGCTGTCAAAGAAATCAATGATATTTACCGCAAAGCTGCCATCAAGACAAACCTCACAAAAATTAAGAAATCAAAGCAGAAACCAAAAGATAAGAAATGGTTTGACATGGAGTGCAAAATTATCAGAATGGATCTTAGGCAATTATCCAACCACAAACATAATCAACCAGAAAATTCTGAAATTAAGACATCAATATTGCAAAACACTCAAAAAATATAAACAAACACTTTATCGGAAAAAGAAACTACACCTTAATCAAACCCTGTTGGAAATCGAGGCTGCCATGAATACAAATCTGTTCTGGGAGAAATGGAAAAATCTTGACCCAAAACAAACCCCGGACATACCCACGAAAAATGGAAATATCTGGAAGGAATATTTTGAAAACCTATATACAGATATTCCAAATCTCTCAGAAGGGCAGAAAAACACCCAAAGCAAATTAGAACAATTAGAATTAACAATTAAAGATAACCAAAATCCTTTAGATTTTCAAATTTCACTCAAAGAGTTGGAAGACGCGCTCCATAAACTGAAACCAAGAAAAGCATGTGGCCCTGATATGATCCGGACAGAAATGCTGACAAACAGCCCCCCTGATCTACAGAACGCTTCGCTCAAACTCTTCAATCTTGTTCTAAAAACTGGCTGCTTTCCAGACATTTGGAAGAGGGGGCTTATTTCCCCAGTTCACAAGAGTGGAGACAAATTGGATCCCAATAATTACCGGGGCATCTGTGTGAACAGCAACCTGGGGAAGGTTTTCTGCTGTATCCTTAACGCCCGAATACAGGCCTTCCTTACTGAACACAATGTCTTGAGTAAAAGTCAAATTGGATTCTTACCAAATTATCGAACAACAGATCATATTTACACCCTACACACCCTAATAAACCACCATGTCCACCAGACAAAAAAGGGAAAAATTTTTGATTGTTTTGTTGACTTCAAGAAGGCATTCGACTCTTTTTGGCACACAGGATTACATTACAAAATTATACAATCAGGTGTAGGGGGTAAAGTATATGACATCATCAAATCAATGTATTCAGACAACAAATGTGCAGTAAAAATTGGTGACTAAAGAACAGAATACTTCACTCAAGGGCGTGGGGTGAGACAGGGCTGCAGTCTGAGTCCTACTTTGTTCAACATTTACATTAATGAGTTAGCAGTGTTACTGGAACAATCTGCAGCTCCTGGTCTCACCCTTAATGATAAGGAAGTCAAATGTCTTCTCTATGCAGATGACCTGGTGCTGCTGTCAGCCACAGAACAGGGATTACAGCAGCATCTGGATCTACTGGAGAAATACTGCCGGAACTGGGCCCTGACAGTAAATTTGGCAAAAACCAAGATAGTCATCTTCCAGAAAAAGGCCAGATGTCAGGAAACCAGACATTATTTCACTCTAGGAAACAGCATTAGAGCATTCTTTATATTATGACTACTTAGGACTTCGAATAAGTGCCTCTGGGAACTTTGATTCAGCAGTGAATGCACTAAAAGAAAAAGCTCGTAGAGCATTTTTTGCAATTAAAAAGCAATTCCAGGGAATCACTATCCCAATTCAAATTTGGTGCAAAATCCTTGATAGTGTAATCCTGCCCATTGCGCTGTATGGATGTGAGGTGTGGGGTCCACTCAGTAATCTTGAGTTCTGTCAGTGGGACAAACAACCAACAGAGACTCTACATGCAGAATTCTGTAGAAACATTTTAAAAATCCATAGAAAAACCCCAACGAATGCAAGTAGAGCAGAATTAGGCCGATTCCCACTAATTATCCCAGTCCAAAAAAGATCACTGAAATTCTGGCTACACCTCCAGTCAAGTCCACAGAACTCCCTCCAGTTTGAGGCTCTCAAAACCCAAGAGCTCAGCCCTAACACCAGTCCCCTCTGTCGGCTGGTCCTGAAATTAACCAACCAAAGTTCCATTGGCCAACTAACAAATCAATTTCAGACCAGCAATGCTTTCCAAACTCAAATTAGAGTGAATCAAATTATGAAACGCATCAAACTCTCTTATCTGGACCATGGGACACTGAAACAAAATCTCAGCACAAACTTGAATGCCATCGGGCCCTAAAACCAGAATATAAACTGGCAGAATATCTCTTCACCGTCAGAAATATAAAGCAGAGACAGATCCTGACCAAGTACAGGCTCAGTGACCACAGTCTGGCCATAGAAACAGGCAGACATAAGAAATCATGGAAACCCAGAATGGAGAGAATATGTGGTCACTGTATGACAGGTGAGGTTGAGACAGAGATGCACTTCCTCCTTCAGTGTGAAAAATACGAGGACATTAGACACAAATACTCTGAAAAATTCCGCTCCAAAATTCAAAACTTCCAAAAATTACCCAACAATATAAAAATTCCTATAGTGCTTGGAGAAGGAGAGACAGCAGCAATCGCTGCGCAATATGTGGCAGCCTGTCACAGCCTGAGGGACAGGGCGACCATCAGCACACCCTAAAATACTGCACCCGCACAAAATCTGTTTTTTTTTTTTATTGTTTATTTTTTGCATTTCTTCTTTAAATATTAAAATATTATACTTTTATTTTCCCAGTTATTTTTCCCTTTCATCTCATTTATTAATCTATTCTTTAATATGTCATGTTTGCATTGCATTTCTTTATACTTTACATATGCACACTGCATATGTGTTGTATGTGTGTGTGTGTGTGTGTATGTATGTATGTATGTATATGTGTATGTGTATATCTTTCTCTGTTCAAAAAAAAAAAAGTTCATGCTTTGGCAGTATGTATGCATAATGTACGTCATGCCAATAAAGCTCACTTGAATTGAATTGAATTGAGAGAGAGAGAGAGAGAGAGAGAGTCAGAGCCAGAGCCAGAGCCAGAGCCAAAGTGGTTTTTAGGTAATAGAATACTGAATACAAGTGATTCCCTCGAAGTGTTAGGCGTAACCTTCCGTATTGATGGCAAGGCCAAAGGTCAGGTGGAAAACAGGCTATGTTCAGCCAGGAAGGCTGCATATAGCCTTGCTAGTAAAGGCTTTTCCTTCCCGGGCCTTTCTACTGGTGCCGAAACATACTTGTGTGAAACTGTTCTGCAGCCTACGGATTAGAATGTATGGACCTGGGACGACAAGATTTGGAAAACTCAAAACTCTTTCAGGGGTGTACTATGAAACGGGTTTGTGGCCTAAGTCATGGAAACATTAGAAAGCGTCATGAAGACCAGGGTGGCTTCCCTATGCAGGCGGAATTTCATGAGCGACACTCAGGTAAGAAAATCTCAATAGCTCCCTTTTGGCCGAGTACCTGACTACTGGTGAGCATTTTGGTTGGACTCCCTTAGCCCTTAGATAGAGTCCTTAACCGCGGCCTAAGTCCCGTATTGGTTGGAGTAGCCGGTGAAATCCCCAAACGTGATACGCAGAGTTGCTTGTTAAGAGGCGACGGTGTGGTTGACTCCCTTAAATACCTACTTCACAGTGTCAATGTTGGCTGCCCAGGGTCAACAGAACATGTGCTCGCTGGTCTTTTTACTAAGTCACTTTAGTGTGTTCTGTTTCTAACAATATGTATTGTTTTATGCATTCTTTTTCTGCGCATGTAATGTATACTGAACAAAATTGAAGACTTGACACGTAGAAAATTTGGATTCAGTGAGATATTGGAAATATGACCATTTATACAAATGGTTTTATATAGTGTACCAAACTTCAAGAAACATATTTCTGGAGATGAAAGTGAAGTGCTTAAAAGAATGAACTTAAAAACGCAATTTGTGGGAAAAAAAAAAAAAACAAAAAAAAAAAACTCAACTCAATGGGTATAAATGCATTTACGGAGATCCATCTTCAGCGGAAAACACATTCATGTGCATCAGAAGTGTTTTAATTCACAATGCCAAGATTGTCAAGTCAGGGCTCCATGGGGGAGCTACATGCTGGGCCAACTGTCGCAGCAGTTGTGCGTGCATTAGGATGCAGTCGACAGACTATTTGCAACTTAAGCGCCCGTGTGCAACAAACTGGACCAATAGAAGATCGTCCCGGGCCTGTAGCGCAATGCGTGACATCGGGTCAAAAGGACAGGGGAATCCATGTACGTCACCGAAGGGATTTATCTGTGACTGCAACATGCACCAGCAGAGAACTGTGTAGAGGCAGGGCGAGCGCTCAGACTGTCCCAAACCCGCCTGCGAAGAGCCGGTGTGAGAGCTAGGTGTCCGTACATTGGAGCAATTCTGACACCATTTCACCATCAGCAACACGTTACGCGCTAAGATTTGCAGACGGAAGGGCCAGAATATGGCGCAGAAGAGGAGGCGCAATACTCCGTGCTGCATACGAGAGATTGACCGGTTTGGAGGAGGCAGTGTGACAGCGTGGGGAGCTTTTACCCACAATGCCAGATCCCCACTGGTCATCATCAATGGAAACCTCACTGCAGTACCATATCGAGATGACGGCGTTGATCTTGGCTTTTTTTTTTTTTTTTTTTTACTTCTCCTGCAACTGCATGGACCAGGTCTCACCTTTCAACATGATAATGCAACCCATCGTAATGCCAGATTGACATGTGACTTTTGACATATCGCTGATGTAGACGTCATAGAATGGCCATCCCGTTCGCCTGACCTGAATCCGATTGAAGAAAACTGGGATGAACTTGGAAGTACAGTGCGCCAACAGAGGATTCAGACCCAGACCCTTGATGCCCTCGGTCAAGCCCTGATCGCTACATGGCGGCACCTTCCTGTGGGAGCATTTACCAGGGTTCTACAGTCGGTGAGGAGACGCAGCACAGTCGTTGTTAGAGCTGATGGAGGCCGTACCCGTTACTGATGGCACGTACTGCGTCCAAAAATATTTTTTAGTCAACTTCACCAAGAGGCTGTATTTTCTAAAAGCTGTACCGATTAAAAGCATAAACACTGATCTCATTCCACTTGCTCTTTTCTTGTTTGCTAGTCCATCAAAAAAACATATCACCTCATTAATTATCCCCAAAAGCTCATGTTGTCTTCAGACCGTTCTCTCGTGTGTGTCAAGTTTTCCATTTTGTTCAGTATATTTATTCTCCTTTTGGAGGTTCTTAATAAATCGAGTATTTATTATCTTTCTTTTAACCATTATTTTGATTTATTTATTTATTTGTATAGCACTTTTCACAGAGACTGTCACAAAGACGCATTATAGTGAGAGACTAGTAAAAATGAAAGGCTGTGCACTGCCCTATTCCCTACAAATAAAATCAAATGAATGGAGACAACGCCCCCTATTGCATTGGCTTTCTGCAGCCACGCATTTTCCACTGCGGGTTTAGCGGCGAACTCCCTCTGTTGGCTTTCCCTTGCCCCAGAGGCCCACCCAGCCGTCTGCTTTACCCAGAGGTTTTTTCCGGGCCTGCTCTGTCCCAGCTCACGGGGCTCCCAGCAGTGCAAACCCGGCACTCCACTCTTCCTAGGGAGCCCAAATTTAAATAAGCCCCCCACCCCTTAAATCCCAGCCAAAAACGCACTTTAAAGCCAACGAACAACTGGTGACCCACGTTGATTATTTATTTACCTATTTATTTTTTCTCAGCATACTAGTGTTCACCCGCAGTCAATGCAATAATAAGTACTAGAATGCAACGTCTTTCCACTCTCCTTATTTTTTGGAAGTCAGATATATCCAGAGTCTCTCGCCCCCCTTCCTCCTCCTTGTATTGTGCACCACGGAGGGCCAGGTGAAAAAAATTTTCAGCCTCATTTATGCCAGTTGATGATGACGACAACCATTACTTACAAAGCATAAATGCAAAACTGAACATTGAACATGGAAAAATTTGCTGTTCCGACAAGCAATTGAGTGGCTCTTAAAAGAGCCTTTTATAAATTGGGTTAAATGCGGCAACAAACACCTTAAGCGCGTTCTCCACGGATGCGGCGGGCCAGCTGGATATCTTTGGGCATGATGGTCACCCTCTTCGCATGGATAGCGCACAGGTTAGTATCTTCAAACAAACCAACCAGATAAGCCTCGCTAGCCTCCTGAAGAGCCATGACGGCCGAGCTCTGGAAGCGTAGATCAGTCTTAAAATCCTGAGCAATCTCTCTCACAAGGCGCTGGAAAGGAAGTTTGCGAAATGAGCAGTTCGGTGGATTTCTGATACCGACGGATTTCACGTAGAGCGACGGTCCCAGGCCTGTACCTATGAGGTTTCTTCACGCCACCGGTCGCTGGCGCACTCTTACGCGCTGCCTTGGTGGCAAGCTGTTTTCTAGGCGCTTTGCCACCGGTAGACTTACGCGCGGTCTGCTTTGTCCTAGCCATAGCTCCTTCGTGCAATTGCGAACTGAAAGCGTACTTCAAACCGCCATACGAATATAAAGCGTGCCATCCAAAAGCTGATTGGTCAGGATTTTCAGAAACTTCATTGGCCCAGGCTCTGCCGTCATCCGCCAAGGCTATTGGTCCCTTTATTCTGCCTCCTCTGCCGCCTTTATTTATTTCTTCTTTGTTACGGCATTAGGTGGCCTGGTCATACATAGCCGAAAGCAAGGCGAATTTAACAATTGACCAATGTGCTTGTGTTTTTTTTTTTTTTAATTCATTTTGCTTAAAATAAATCTTTCACATGTACGGAATGCTAATGCATTTTTTTGTCACATTTGATGGGCCCTGTTTGGGATTAAGTACACAGTATCAAGAGCTTTGAATTGAATGTCGAACAGTTCATGTTTCAGACGCGAAGGTCGTGTCCTAACTTATCCAAGCGCTTCGATTACTTATTTTCCTCAAGTCTGTAAACCATGAATTGCGGAGCGAAGTTGATCGCTAGACCTCAGCGAGAGCACATGTAAACATAACTCCGGTGCCATCTTGCATTGTAAACGTACAGCTTGTTACCATCAAAACCACGAAAAGCCGTCATAATGGAAATAATTGTTCAGTACGGGAGTAAGCATGAGCAGAGCATGGAGAAGCTCTGGAATGATAGCAGGGCAGCTGGAGTCGACACCGAAATGACACAGATCGAGACAAGTAGCAGTTAGATGGAGATGGCATCTTTGCGCTTTAAATGCACATGTGGGGCGGCTCTTAAAAGAGCCTTTGTGTTTGAATAGCTGTTGCTGGAACAGAGCAGCGATTACTTTGCTTTTACCGCCTTTTCAGTCTTCTTGGGGAGCAGCACGGCTTGAATGTTAGGCAGTACTCCACCCTGAGCAATAGTAACGCCTCCCAGCAGTTTATTCAACTCCTCGTCATTACGCACCGCCAGCTGCAAATGCCGGGGAATAATGCGGGTCTTCTTGTTGTCTCGGGCAGCGTTTCCAGCCAACTCCAGGATCTCAGCAGTCAGGTACTCGAGAACGGCGGCCAGATAAACTGGCGCACCCGCCCCGACTCGTTCGGCATAGTTTCCTTTGCGGAGCAACCTATGAACGCGTCCGACAGGGAACTGTAGGCCAGCTCTTGAAGAACGAGTCTTAGCTTTCGCCCTCGCTTTTCCGCCTGTTTTGCCCCTTCCACTCATCCTCGCGACACCGCTAGTCGTCAGAAAGTAATGCGTGAGACGGGCGGGATTTTTTTTTAAATAGAGCAACCTTCTCTGCGCTCATTGGCTGTCAGTATCGACGGGACTTCCTCCAATCAAATCGGACGACAATTGGGCGGTGCTTTCACCCACAGAACAACTGACGTGGGAGAGAAAAGTAGCCTGCGAAGTCTGTATTGATATTTCTGTAGAATCACTTGGAGGTCAGAAGGGAAAAGGCGTGGAGTCTTACTCATCAAGTTTTCTTTATTTCCTTCATTTTGCTATGCAATACTGAGAACTTGAATAAAATAAAATAAATAAACAATGAATAAACAAATAAACACATACATGTCTCTGAGATACTATCTAAGATACTCTTTTCTATTTCAAACTATTTAATACCAGGCGAGGAACGTGTTTTGCCTCTCCAAATTAGTGTTGAAAATCATGGCAGCATTGTATATTTCCCGAAAATCAGCTTTATATTTTCAGAAGCTTAAAATCATGACATAAATAAAATAAAATAAAATAAATAAATAAATAAATAAATAAAACAAAACCTCCCAGGAGTCGTGATTTTTGCTTGTTTTTCAATCAATTTTGCATGATATGAATAGGTAGTTAATAACCTACATCAAATGGCAAATAGGAGAGAAAAGAAATATAAAGAATACAAATAAATACAATATTAGAATGACTTTAACCCCATCTCAAACATTTTTCATGCAACAGTTTCACCTCTGAGATGTGTAAAATGCCAAAGCAAATTAATTGAACAAAATGCGCACAAATGGCTTTTGACTGAAAATTTTTACTAATAAATGATAAACATTCACGGTGGCATTGTAGACTCGAGCATAATGTAGGCCTGTTCACTTTATTTATTTGGCAAATTTATTGCACTGCAGACAAAAATTATTGGGGACTTCTTGAATGCAATGGTAAGAAGAAATAAAGGATGGAGGTCGCAAGCCATCATTTCAGTTCTTCGGCTTGAGCCTAAATCAATGAAATTTTGGTGGAGAAAATATGGGAAATGGTCCTCAGTCTCTCTCTCTCTCTCCCCCCAACTACTGCTAAATCAGAACTGATTAGATTTGGAGACTTCGCTCTGTATGTTATTTTATTTAATCTGTCGCTCAGCTTTATCAGCCGAGGTGGGGAAGGAGGAGAAGGCAGGAGACGGGTTTACCTCATTCAGTCTAGTTCACTGTAGACACATTAAGATTGTTGCACTTCTCCATTTTATTTTAAAACAAAAACTAATGAGTGTTTCAGAAAAAAAGGGTAATATTCGAGCAATACTAAATTGAGGAATTCAAGCTTCCTTCAACCATACTAATAATAACTACATGGGTATCGGATATTACATTGAAAGTTGGAGTTTAAAATAAAAAGAGAGAAAAACAGAAATAATAGTAGGCCTCATGATAATATTCCGTATAATGAAATTAATCCGCACTTTCGAGAATTTCTGGTTGGCTCTTAAAAGAGCCTTTTGGTGCTGGAAACATGAACCCAACAGGGACCCGAGTTGAAGTTACTTCTTTTTAGGGGCAGCTTTCTTGGCCTTGACCGCTTTAGGTTTCGCCGCCTTTACCTTTTTAGGGCTCTTTGCCGTTTTTTTAGCAGCTGCAGCTGGCTTTTTAGTTGTTTTCTTCGGACTCTTGGCCGGTTTTTTCGCAGCGCTGGATGGCTTCTTTGTTTTCTTTGGGCTTTTAGTCGCCTTCGCCGCAGCAGGCTTCTTCGCCTTTTTCGGTGACTTCTTATCCACCGTCTTCTTAGATGCTGCCTTTTTCGCTGCGACGGGTTTCTTGGTTTTCACGGCGACTTTTTTCACCGACTTCTTCTTAGCCTCAGCCTGCTTTTTATTTAGTTTGAATGAGCCGGAGGCGCCAGTTCCCTTGGTCTGCAACAAGGTCCCTTTTGTGACCAGACTTTTCACCGCCAATTTGACGCGCGCGTTGTTTTTCTCCACATCGTAGCCGCTTGCAACCAGGGCTTTCTTCACAGCAGCCAGAGAAACACCGCCCCTCTCTTTAGAATCAGATACAGCCTTGAGGATCAGCTCTCCTACGCTGGGCCCGGGTTTCCTAGGCTTGCTTGCCGCTTTCTTCTTGGCAGCTTTGGCCGGAGCGGCCGCAGCGGGAGCTGGAGCGACTTCTGCCATTTCTATTCTCAGACTACCTCCAACCGCACTAGAGCTTCCGTATGGGGGCACCACAAGGTCAGGGGGATGGACTTAAATGCTTTATGAGGACCGTGTAGACTCAATCAGACTCGCGCGTCGCCTCTGAGCTCCTGGAGGGGAAGAAAATCTGTTCACTTGTGTTTTCTCTCAGCCATTATTGATGAAATAACTCAATATGCGGTTATTTTACGAGCGAGAAACCTCGGCAATGATCGACGGAGTCCCTTTTGTCGGCTAACTGGCTTCTGGTTCTGGAGTAGAGCTGCTTTAGTTTCTCTAGCTTGTCAGTACCTTCGCCGCTTGCCGTGGAAAAGATCCCATTCTACCAGTCTCTCTCTAGTTATTCACCTTCAAAAACGACCAAACATCTCAGGCGCTAGAAAATAGTGTGGGCAATTACAGACAAGTATGCGTCAAACAAAAATTAATTATAGGTCTAAGAAAAAAAACCCAAATGAGGCTTTTAAGAGGGATGTCCATTTCCCCCCATTGGCGCAGTGCACAGCTTTGTGAAAACGGCACGATCTTTGCAAATCGACGTTTTGCTGACACTGACAACGTTTTTCGTTTTGAAAATATTTTTCAGCCGATTATATAAGAATCATATTCCTCGTCATTACTGCTTCGCATGCCAGTTCACTTCGAAACTTTGGCCAGAGCATGTCTCTTGCGTGTTTAGGTAATTGCTGCACCAGTATAATAACATTTAAACGATATGCAACGCCTTGCATACGATTTCTATTGAAGCAGCCACAAGGCCATCAACTTAATGGCATATAATGATTTACCGTATAGTTTTCATCATGGCTGAACACGGGCCAGATGATGGAGTTGAATTTGACACTGTTCGTTCGTTTATTTTTAAATATATTGTCAAGGAAGATGGGACCAAACCGCCTAATGCTCTAACGAAGGTGCCATTTTGACAATTGCCATGCAGTCAAACTCGTCAAAATTTCCCCACTTGATCTATTTTAGCAACTACTAGTGTCTAGAGCAGGAGTTCCCAAACTCTATCCCGGGGCTTCCACACATGCCATGAAAAGTGACCCTTGCTTGAACAAATGTACTGATTTATATATTTTTTATTTATTTACTATGGCAAGCAATTTCAAGTTACATTTTTTAGATCACAAATAAGACCGTAAGAAAATTGATAAAGATGCAAATCTGGTCGCTGAGCACAGATGTTCAGAGTTCCTTCAAAATAATTTTCTTGCACTTAAAAAATGTAACGCCAAAACTGGTTTGACCGTCATTTGTTCATCTAATAAACATTCAGTTTTCCAACATGTATATACAGTTTCACCAATTCTGAGCCTATTGATCACTTTTATTTTTTATTTTAAATCCAGATATTACTCGAATGACAATGTGGAATTTGTTCTTTGCATATTTGTCAAAATAGCAGTCGGTAATCTCTCGACAAATTCAAAACGGCGTGTTCAAAATCCGTGACTGTGACATAAGGGGGAGGCGCTGCGCTGCTCCAAAACTTAACCTCGAACTTACACCCTCTTGCCCAAATAATAGTAATTTTTTTTTTTTAAATGAACAATGTTCAAAATAAACGTCTATTTGAGGCATCCAAAAAATACCCAATTTATTTCATATTGAGTAAAATCGATGTATTGGATGTGAATGAGAGCACGCGGAAGAAAAAAAAAGAAAGACTGCTTTTACCTTCAGAACCTCCCGAATAGTATTTTAAGCATAGTCAGGATACAGCTTCGCGGAATCGGGTCGGGCAGTGGGGTCTCAGGACAGTTATAAAATAAATAAGGCGTGTGAGCGGTAGAACGCTCGTGTATTCCAGCCAACTTCCCTGGAATCTGTCTCGCCATGCAAATAGTCAAAGAAGCGACCCTGAATGCTCTCCAGACTGCGTTTGACAAAGTGACTGTAAGCAAAACGTTAGATTAAATTATTGCTCTTTACAGATGATGGGGCGGCTCTTAAAAGAGCCTTTGGGTTAGATGATACTCGGCTGTAGTTTACTTTGAGCTGGTGTACTTGGTGACGGCCTTTGTGCCCTCGGACACCGCGTGTTTGGCCAGCTCTCCGGGAAGCAGGAGACGCACGGCGGTCTGGATCTCCCTCGAGGTGATGGTGGACCGTTTGTTGTAGTGAGCCAAACGGGACGACTCACCAGCAATGCGTTCAAAAATATCATTCACGAAGGAGTTCATGATGCCCATGGCTTTCGACGAAATACCGGTGTCGGGATGTACTTGCTTCAACACCTTGTACACGTAGATAGCGTAGCTCTCCTTCCTAGACCGCTTGCGCTTCTTTCCTCCTTTTCCCGCCGCCTTAGTCACGGCTTTCTTGGAGCCTTTCTTCGGCGCGGACTTCACTGGATCAGGCATCTTCCCTTGCGAGAGTCTAGTACACTGAATGACTCTGTTGCCTAACCCCGTGAGTCTAATGCCTCAGAATGCTAATTATTCAGACGCCTCCCAGAGAACGACGGCAAACGATTCTCATTGGTTACCGCCAGTAACTCGCTTCTGTTGGATGATCATTTAAATTCTATAGGCTCATTTCCCTTGGCGGGGAAAGCCAGCAAGGTTCTCTTTGTTGGCATGATAAGAATTACTTATATCGTGGGCGCCGCAGTCAATTTTATGCAAACAAAAAATGAATTAGCTCAAGTATATAAAAATGTATAAAATTAACTAATAGATAAAATCCTAACAAACTGAATATGCTTGTGAAAAGGATTTAATTTCCATTGATCCATTTTTGATATTCCTGCCTTATGAATAAAATTTAAAACAAAGTGGGCAAAAAATAAATAAATAAATAAAAAGAAAGAAAGAATAGGCGGAACTTAATGCCCGACTTAGCGTTAGCCGGTGGGGGCTAAGCAGTTGATTAATTACTAATGTCTTATTTGCAAAAAAAGGGACACTGGGTGAAGTGTCGTCGGCTCACAGCCGCCGCCACTGCGATATTGAAAGCATGATAAACATTAAATTAATGGCAAGTGTTTCGTGGCATACCGATGCGTTTTATGGCGCATAGAATTCCGCTTAAAACGCGCAGTTCACCAGATGAAGTCTTTGTCCAAAGCCCGCAGGGACTGCCGGTTGCAATGCTGCGGTTTCGAAGCGCTGTGATGTCCCAATGCAATCAGCGATAAAACGTTTCATTTCTTGCGAAAAGCCAGAAAAGAGGCTTTAACTCCCTGCAGTCGAACGATTTGTGCGGTAATGATTACCATGCTGGTAACGGGCAAATGGTGGCACATTTTAGCGATTAATTTCTGGTCTGCTCCAGCCGCGTGTGCACTTATTAGCAAACGCTAAATGCGACTTCAAGCAATGCCGTGTTAAATCAGCAGTGTTCAGAGGACGACTTCTCCACCGCTCCCAAAGACCTTCGTAAGCGACGCCACTACCGCACATGTTCGCATTCATTCCGAAGCACCACACCACGTCCTTAGCAAAGCGTCAACTGCATCGGTCTTACGCTAGTTTGGACAAGCGTGTCGCGTATTTTATTAATCATTTATTTAAAACAGGACCCTGACTGAGACTGAAGTCTCCTTTTCGGCAGGGCCCCGCATTACGATTAAAAGATCAAATTTCACTAAGGAATTAAAATGGCAATTTCTATCGCTTGTATTGCAATCATTTAATGACAAAAAGAAAATTAAACTTAAGACAACACTTGTATTGATAATACAAATTGATCAATGATTTAAAAGTTCAAAAGGAATCGGTTCAAATCGGTCTCAGCTCCCTCTGCAGCGGATGGGCTACTCGTGCTACCAGTGTTCTAGGAAGGAAGGAAATTTTGCGCTTCTTGGAATCTATGGGTGGCTCTTAAAAGAGCCTTTGGGTTGTTCTTGAGGGGCGGGGATGAAAATTTATCCACCGAAGCCGTAAAGAGTGCGACCCTGCCGCTTCAGGGCATAGACCACGTCCATAGCGGTAACAGTCTTCCGCTTAGCGTGTTCAGTGTATGTTACAGCGTCGCGTATAACGTTTTCCAAAAATACCTTCAACACCCCACGCGTCTCTTCGTAAATCAGACCAGATATGCGCTTCACTCCGCCACGGCGAGCCAAGCGGCGGATTGCTGGCTTGGTAATGCCCTGGATATTGTCTCGGAGAACTTTTCGGTGGCGTTTAGCGCCTCCCTTACCGAGTCCTTTTCCTCCTTTCCCGCGCCCGGACATTCTCAGCTGCTCTGTATTACCCGCTTGCAAATGCAACACTGCTCAGCCCACCGCGCAACACCCTTTATCGCAGCGCAAAGACGACCTGATTGAAGCCCAGAGTTAAAGAAAGAGTAGTTCTCCCTTAAGCCCGCCTCCAACGCACTCAACCCCTCCTGATATCATGGTGGGGAAGGGCCAGAGAGGGAAGATGGAGAGGGAGGTGTGTTATTTCTCCACATTCGCAGTGTTCTTTTATAACACATTAAAGTGTATTTTTAACACTGGATTGTGTTAACTTCTAACATTCACAGTGTTGTCTTATAACACAGTGCATTTTTAACACCACATTGTGTTATTCTCTTTCACTGGGAGTGTTAATATCTCACAATCACTGTAGTTTTCTGACACAAAGTATATTTTAAACATGCGTTGTCCGCAGTTATCTGACATCTAGAGTCATGGACTCTCTCAGTAAAAAAAAAAGCAAACCATGGCCTTGACCCATTGAATGTTCAATCTTCTCTGCGCCGAGCAGCGTAGGCAGTAAAATTGGAAAGTAATGCTCTGCGTGTCTCAAGAACACGTAGTTTTACAAATTTTAACACAGGAAAAATGAAGCTTGATTTTGATTTGCATATTTTTGCACACTTGTTGAAGTCTGCCTCCTTTGTCATGGTATTATCGGTGTTAGCAGCCACATATGCCATATTTTGGGATCCCATGATGGAGAACAGTTTCAGGAACCCGCCCGGTTCATAGCGCCGCATTTGCCCACATTATCGTGCTCGCTTCGGCACTAAAATTGGAACGATACAGAGAAGATAAGTGTAAAGCAATGCATATCTTCTCTGCAGCGTTTCCAAGGGGGCCACCCTAATCTTCTCTGTATCGTTCCAATTTTACTACTGTAGTGGAACAATACAGAAAAGATAAGCTTCCAACCCCTAGTTATAGGAAGGTTTGCACAGTACATTCTGTCAACTGCAGCCGTGCTGTTGGAAGAATTTTGTGCCTCTTGTCTTTACAATACATGCATTTATGGAGCCCCCCTGGGGAAAATATAAATAAATAAGTCAATGTAATAATCAGCACTAGGATAAAACGTCTTTCCACCCTCCATTCGCGCAATAGTTTTTTGGAAGTCAGATATTTCCAGAGTCAGGGCCACTTGTAGTGAGTGTGTTTTCGCTGCGCTTTCTGATGACACATACGTGATGGCTGAGTCCAGCTTTTCGCCCGTTTCCCTCACATATTATAGGTCACAAAGTTCATGCCATAAATGCAGTTTTCTTTCCCTTTCTTTTTTTTTTTTTTTTGTGTTGTGACAGCAAGAATCCTGTGCACGCTTGACCTGAGAGAGAGCGGTCTTTATCCAGCTTTATCCGTGGGCCTCAGGGGAGCGCCGGGGTTGCCCGCATGCGCTGCACCTCAGCGCCTGTGTCTCAGCCCAGGGAGCCCAGCCTCTGCCCCCAAGACAACAGCCTGCCCCTAACACACGACAACCAACCAAAACAGCCATCCTGATGGACTCAAATGGCAAATTCCTGAATCACAGAAAGCTTTTTCCGACCCACAGTGTGGGAAAGTTCTGGTGTCCCACAACTGACAGTGCACTTACATTACTCAGCCAGTCAGCTCTGAGCAGTCCACAGAACATTATAATTCACACCGGCACCAACGACCTGCACTCCAAGGGTCAGAGGGTGGCCAACTCCTTAGTAAAGGTAGCAGAAAAAGCTCACAAGATATTTCCACAGGCAAATATCGCCATCTCCACCCTCCTGCCCCGCAGAGACTATCCAATTAGCCTCATCAACCAAATAAATGAGTCAGTCATCCGTCACTGTGGCCCCCTGCCAAATGTCACCATCATCCAGCACCCTGATCTGTCCTGTGCAGACCTTTATGACCATGTCCATCTCCATCGGGAGGGCATCAGGCTGTTCTCTCAGGACCTGGCAGCCTTCAACAGAGACCCAGCCATTCTGCAGCTGCCCAGAGCTCCAGTAACTCCCCACAACCAACACTCTACTAGCCACAGGGAAGCCCACCCACGTACAAGAAGGGTCCAGTCTAACAGGACCCAGCCCAGCAGGACCCAGCCTAACGGGACCCAGCCCTGCAGGACCCCACCCAGCAGGTCCCAGCCCAGTACAGCACAGCCCAGCAGGACCCAGGCCAGCCCAGCCCAGTATCAGGTCCCACAGCAATTTAACCCACCCCAGTACCACCAGCACATGAGGGACGAAGCAGCTCAGCCCAGGTCGCCCTCACAGCGCCCCACCTGTGCAGAGGCTGTGCAGGGAATATATCAGCCAGCTGCTCAAGACTTTGGCGAAGTGCGACAACTGCTGCAGCTGATTTTTAAAATACTGGGCTAAATAAAACAGCAGGTAGTAGGTAACCTACAATATATTTTACCAGTCTGTATTTTTAAGACAAAAAAATTAGGAACTTTTGATGTAAAAAAAAAAAAAAAGTTGAAAATGTTAATGTATTTTTCAATCCCTTTTATTAAGTAGCCTACTGACAAATGCAGCCAAATTAGTTAATTAACAACCATTTACTAACATTCGATGTCAGGCTACAGAAAATTTATTAAGTATAAATTGAAATTGAAATACATGCATGTTTTTCCATATCTTTCTTTCTTTGGCGGTATACTTACTTTAAACTGACAAATGTAGAATAAGAAATGAGATCATTTTCTGTCACCTCCTGGAATATTCAAGGATTGTATTCATCAACAATTGGAGTAAAAAGCAAAAATGCAGATTTTCTCAGAAATATAAATGAACATGATATCATTGTACTGTTAGAAACATGGTGCAGATCAGATGTAGAAACGCACTGTCCCTCAGGCTATCAGGAGATCATACTGCCCTCCTTCAAGCACAGCAACATCACACGCGGGAGAGACTCAGGTGGGGTCATCATATGGTTTAAAGAAGACCTCACAAACCTCATATCAGTGGAGAGGAAAGAAGCTACACACATTTGGCTACGGCTCAAAAAAGGCACAATCAATAGCGACGCAGATCTCTTTTTCTGTGCAGTCTACACTCCACCCGCCGAGTCTCCCTACTTTAACGAAGACTTTTTTAATAATCTCCACACCGAGACCAGCCATTTCCAGGCCCAGGGGAATGTGCTGTTATGTGGAGACTTTAATGCCAGAACAGGCCTGGAGAGGGATATCATTGAGACCCAAGGAAACTGCCACATCTCTAAAGCATTCCCTCACCTCACCCCACTAACATCGACCAGGAATAACCCTGATAATATTGTCAATAAACACGGGAAGGAGTTGGTGCATCTCTGTCGAGGCTTAGGCCTGTACATGCTTAATGGCAGGATACGTGGGGGCTCATTAGGCCGGTTCACATATTGCTCAGCTCTTGGGTCCAGTGTTGTTGATTATGCTCTTACTGACATGGACCCCTCCTCCATCAGTGCATTCACTGTTAGACCACAGTTACCATTATCAGACCACTGTCCAATCAATGTCTTCCTAAAAACATCTCAAAAATCAACAATTCAAGAGCCTAATAATCTAACTAAATTAAGCATGACTTATAAATGGACTGATAACAGTGTGTCTGATTTCATTTCTACTATCAGTTCAGCTGAAATAAATAACCTAATCACTGTGTTTCTGACGAAAAAATTCCAATCAAACCTAAGAGGTGTAAATCAGGCTGTCAAAGAAATCAATGATATTTACCGCAAAGCTGCCATCAAGACAAACCTCACAAAAATTAAGAAATCAAAGCAGAAACCAAAAGATAAGAAATGGTTTGACATGGAGTGCAAAATTATCAGAAAGGATCTTAGGCAATTATCCAACCACAAACATAATCAACCAGAAAATTCTGAAATTAAGACATCAATATTGCAAAACACTCAAAAAATATAAACAAACACTTTATCGGAAAAAGAAACTACACCTTAATCAAACCCTGTTGGAAATCGAGGCTGCCATGAATACAAATCTGTTCTGGGAGAAATGGAAAAATCTTGACCCAAAACAAACCCCGGACATACCCACGAAAAATGGAAATATCTGGAAGGAATATTTTGAAAACCTATATACAGATATTCCAAATCTCTCAGAAGGGCAGAAAAACACCCAAAGCAAATTAGAACAATTAGAATTAACAATTAAAGATAACCAAAATCCTTTAGATTTTCAAATTTCACTCAAAGAGTTGGAAGACGCGCTCCATAAACTGAAACCAAGAAAAGCATGTGGCCCTGATATGATCCGGACAGAAATGCTGACAAACAGCCCCCCTGATCTACAGAACGCTTCGCTCAAACTCTTCAATCTTGTTCTAAAAACTGGCTGCTTTCCAGACATTTGGAAGAGGGGGCTTATTTCCCCAGTTCACAAGAGTGGAGACAAATTGGATCCCAATAATTACCGGGGCATCTGTGTGAACAGCAACCTGGGGAAGGTTTTCTGCTGTATCCTTAACGCCCGAATACAGGCCTTCCTTACTGAACACAATGTCTTGAGTAAAAGTCAAATTGGATTCTTACCAAATTATCGAACAACAGATCATATTTACACCCTACACACCCTAATAAACCACCATGTCCACCAGACAAAAAAGGGAAAAATTTTTGATTGTTTTGTTGACTTCAAGAAGGCATTCGACTCTTTTTGGCACACAGGATTACATTACAAAATTATACAATCAGGTGTAGGGGGTAAAGTATATGACATCATCAAATCAATGTATTCAGACAACAAATGTGCAGTAAAAATTGGTGACAAAAGAACAGAATACTTCACTCAAGGGCGTGGGGTGAGACAGGGCTGCAGTCTGAGTCCTACTTTGTTCAACATTTACATTAATGAGTTAGCAGTGTTACTGGAACAATCTGCAGCTCCTGGTCTCACCCTTAATGATAAGGAAGTCAAATGTCTTCTCTATGCAGATGACCTGGTGCTGCTGTCAGCCACAGAACAGGGATTACAGCAGCATCTGGATCTACTGGAGAAATACTGCCGGAACTGGGCCCTGACAGTAAATTTGGCAAAAACCAAGATAGTCATCTTCCAGAAAAAGGCCAGATGTCAGGAAACCAGACATTATTTCACTCTAGGAAACAGCATTAGAGCATTCTTTATATTATGACTACTTAGGACTTCGAATAAGTGCCTCTGGGAACTTTGATTCAGCAGTGAATGCACTAAAAGAAAAAGCTCGTAGAGCATTTTTTGCAATTAAAAAGCAATTCCAGGGAATCACTATCCCAATTCAAATTTGGTGCAAAATCCTTGATAGTGTAATCCTGCCCATTGCGCTGTATGGATGTGAGGTGTGGGGTCCACTCAGTAATCTTGAGTTCTGTCAGTGGGACAAACAACCAACAGAGACTCTACATGCAGAATTCTGTAGAAACATTTTAAAAATCCATAGAAAAACCCCAACGAATGCAAGTAGAGCAGAATTAGGCCGATTCCCACTAATTATCCCAGTCCAAAAAAGATCACTGAAATTCTGGCTACACCTCCAGTCAAGTCCACAGAACTCCCTCCAGTTTGAGGCTCTCAAAACCCAAGAGCTCAGCCCTAACACCAGTCCCCTCTGTCGGCTGGTCCTGAAATTAACCAACCAAAGTTCCATTGGCCAACTAACAAATCAATTTCAGACCAGCAATGCTTTCCAAACTCAAATTAGAGTGAATCAAATTATGAAACGCATCAAACTCTCTTATCTGGACCATGGGACACTGAAACAAAATCTCAGCACAAACTTGAATGCCATCGGGCCCTAAAACCAGAATATAAACTGGCAGAATATCTCTTCACCGTCAGAGATATAAAGCAGAGACAGATCCTGACCAAGTACAGGCTCAGTGACCACAGTCTGGCCATAGAAACAGGCAGACATAAGAAATCATGGAAACCCAGAATGGAGAGAATATGTGGTCACTGTATGACAGGTGAGGTTGAGACAGAGATGCACTTCCTCCTTCAGTGTGAAAAATACGAGGACATTAGACACAAATACTCTGAAAAATTCCACTCCAAAATTCAAAACTTCCAAAAATTACCCAACAATATAAAAATTCCTATAGTGCTTGGAGAAGGAGAGACAGCAGCAATCGCTGCGCAATATGTGGCAGCCTGTCACAGCCTGAGGGACAGGGCGACCATCAGCACACCCTAAAATACTGCACCCGCACAAAATCTGTTTTTTTTTTTTATTGTTTATTTTTTGCATTTCTTCTTTAAATATTAAAATATTATACTTTTATTTTCCCAGTTATTTTTCCCTTTCATCTCATTTATTAATCTATTCTTTAATATGTCATGTTTGCATTGCATTTCTTTATACTTTACATATGCACACTGCATATGTGTTGTATGTGTGTGTGTGTGTGTGTATGTATGTATGTATGTATATGTGTATGTGTATATCTTTCTCTGTTCAAAAAAAAAAAAGTTCATGCTTTGGCAGTATGTATGCATAATGTACGTCATGCCAATAAAGCTCACTTGAATTGAATTGAATTGAGAGAGAGAGAGAGAGAGAGAGAGTCAGAGCCAGAGCCAGAGCCAGAGCCAAAGTGGTTTTTAGGTAATAGAATACTGAATACAAGTGATTCCCTCGAAGTGTTAGGCGTAACCTTCCGTATTGATGGCAAGGCCAAAGGTCAGGTGGAAAACAGGCTATGTTCAGCCAGGAAGGCTGCATATAGCCTTGCTAGTAAAGGCTTTTCCTTCCCGGGCCTTTCTACTGGTGCCGAAACATACTTGTGTGAAACTGTTCTGCAGCCTACGGATTAGAATGTATGGACCTGGGACGACAAGATTTGGAAAACTCAAAACTCTTTCAGGGGTGTACTATGAAACGGGTTTGTGGCCTAAGTCATGGAAACATTAGAAAGCGTCATGAAGACCAGGGTGGCTTCCCTATGCAGGCGGAATTTCATGAGCGACACTCAGGTAAGAAAATCTCAATAGCTCCCTTTTGGCCGAGTACCTGACTACTGGTGAGCATTTTGGTTGGACTCCCTTAGCCCTTAGATAGAGTCCTTAACCGCGGCCTAAGTCCCGTATTGGTTGGAGTAGCCGGTGAAATCCCCAAACGTGATACGCAGAGTTGCTTGTTAAGAGGCGACGGTGTGGTTGACTCCCTTAAATACCTACTTCACAGTGTCAATGTTGGCTGCCCAGGGTCAACAGAACATGTGCTCGCTGGTCTTTTTACTAAGTCACTTTAGTGTGTTCTGTTTCTAACAATATGTATTGTTTTATGCATTCTTTTTCTGCGCATGTAATGTATACTGAACAAAATTGAAGACTTGACACGTAGAAAATTTGGATTCAGTGAGATATTGGAAATATGACCATTTATACAAATGGTTTTATATAGTGTACCAAACTTCAAGAAACATATTTCTGGAGATGAAAGTGAAGTGCTTAAAAGAATGAACTTAAAAACGCAATTTGTGGGAAAAAAAAAAAAAACAAAAAAAAAAAACTCAACTCAATGGGTATAAATGCATTTACGGAGATCCATCTTCAGCGGAAAACACATTCATGTGCATCAGAAGTGTTTTAATTCACAATGCCAAGATTGTCAAGTCAGGGCTCCATGGGGGAGCTACATGCTGGGCCAACTGTCGCAGCAGTTGTGCGTGCATTAGGATGCAGTCGACAGACTATTTGCAACTTAAGCGCCCGTGTGCAACAAACTGGACCAATAGAAGATCGTCCCGGGCCTGTAGCGCAATGCGTGACATCGGGTCAAAAGGACAGGGGAATCCATGTACGTCACCGAAGGGATTTATCTGTGACTGCAACATGCACCAGCAGAGAACTGTGTAGAGGCAGGGCGAGCGCTCAGACTGTCCCAAACCCGCCTGCGAAGAGCCGGTGTGAGAGCTAGGTGTCCGTACATTGGAGCAATTCTGACACCATTTCACCATCAGCAACACGTTACGCGCTAAGATTTGCAGACGGAAGGGCCAGAATATGGCGCAGAAGAGGGGGCGCAATACTCCGTGCTGCATACGAGAGATTGACCGGTTTGGAGGAGGCAGTGTGACAGCGTGGGGAGCTTTTACCCACAATGCCAGATCCCCACTGGTCATCATCAATGGAAACCTCACTGCAGTACCATATCGAGATGACGGCGTTGATCTTGGCTTTTTTTTTTTTTTTTTTTACCTCTCCTGCAACTGCATGGACCAGGTCTCACCTTTCAACATGATAATGCAACCCATCGTAATGCCAGATTGACATGTGACTTTTGACATATCGCTGATGTAGACGTCATAGAATGGCCATCCCGTTCGCCTGACCTGAATCCGATTGAAGAAAACTGGGATGAACTTGGAAGTACAGTGCGCCAACAGAGGATTCAGACCCAGACCCTTGATGCCCTCGGTCAAGCCCTGATCGCTACATGGCGGCACCTTCCTGTGGGAGCATTTACTAGGGTTCTACAGTCGGTGAAGAGACGCAGCACAGTCGTTGTTAGAGCT
>CM056580.1:106372594-106387262 GCA_029721435.1 Gymnothorax reevesii | reverse complement strand
CACTCCCCTCTGTCTGCTCCCTCACACTCCACTCTGTCTGCTCCCTCACACTCCACTCTGTCTGCTCCCTCACACCTCACTCTGTCTGCTCCCTCACACTCCACTCTGTCCACTCCTTCACACTCCACTCTGTTGGGTCCCTCACCCTCTGTTGGGTCCCTCACACTCCCCTCTGTCTGCTCCCTCACACTCCACTCTGTCTGCTCCCTCACACTCCCCTCTGTCTGCTCCCTCACACCTCACTCTGTCTGCTCCCTCACACTCCACTCTGTCTCCTCCCTCACACTCCACTCTGTCTGCTCCCTCACACTCCACTCTGTTGGGTCCCTCACACCTCACTCTGTCTGCTCCCTCACACTCCACTCTGTCTGCTCCCTCACACTCCACTCTGTCTGCTCCCTCACACCTCACTCTGTCTGCTCCCTCACACCTCACTCTGTCTGCTCCCTCACACTCCCCTCTGTCTGCTCCCTCACACTCCACTCTGTCTGCTCCCTCACACTCCACTCTGTCTGCTCCCTCACACTCCACTCTGTCTGCTCCCTCACACTCCACTCTGTCTGCTCCCTCACACTCCACTCTGTCTGCTCCCTCACACCTCACTCTGTCCATTCCCTCACACTCCACTCTGTCCGCTCCCTCACACTCCACTCTGTCTGCTCCCTCACACCTCACTCTGTCTGCTCCCTCACACTCCACTCTGTCCACTCCCTCACACTCCACTCTGTCCGCTCCCTCACACTCCACTCTGTCTGCTCCCTCACACTCCACTCTGTCTGCTCCCTCACACCTCACTCTGTCTGCTCCCTCACACTCCACTCTGTCCACTCCCTCACACCCCCCTCTGTCCGCTCCCTCACACTCCACTCTGTCTGCTCCCTCACACTCCACTCTGTCTGCCCCCTCACCCCTCACTCTGTCTGCTCCCTCACACTCCCCTCTGTCTGCTCCCTCACACTCCACTCTCTCCACTCCTTCACACTCCACTCTGTTGGGTCCCTCACACTCTGTTGGGTCCCTCACACTCCACTCTGTCCGCTCCCTCACACTCCACTCTGTCTGCTCCCTCACACTCCACTCTGTCTGCTCCCACACCCCTCACTCTGTCTGCTCCCTCTCACTCCACTCTGTCTGCTCCCTCACACCTCACTCTGTCTGCTCCCTCACACTCCACTCTGTCTTCTCCCTCACACTCCACTCTGTCTGCTCCCTCACACTCCACTCTGTCTGCTCCCTCACACCTCACTCTGTCTGCTCCCTCACACTCCACTCTGTCCACTCCTTCACACTCCACTCTGTTGGGTCCCTCACACTCAGTTGGGTCCCTCACACTCCACTCTGTCTGCTCCCTCACACTCCCCTCTGTTGGGCCCCTCCCACCTCACTCGGTCTGCCCCCTCACCCTCCACTCTGTCCGCTCCCGCACACTCAACTCTGTCCGCTCCCTCACACCCCACTCTGTTGGGTCCCTCACACTCCACTCTGTCCACTCACTCACACTCCACTCTGTCCGCTCCCTCACACTCCACGCTGTCCGCTCCCTCACACTCAACTTTGTCCGCTCCCTCACACTCCACTCTGTCCACTCCCTCACACTCCACTCTGTCCGCTCCCTCACACTCCACTCTCTCCGCTCCCTCACACTCAACTTTGTCCGCTCCCTCACACTCCACTCTGTCCACTCCCTCACACTCAACTTTGTCCGCTCCCTCACACTCAACTTTGTCCGCTCCCTCACACCCCACTCTGTCCATTCCCTCACACTCCACTCTGTCCGCTCCCTCACACTCCACTCTGTCTGCTCCCTCACACTCCCCTCTGTCTGCTCCCTCACACTCCACTCTCTCCGCTCCCTCACACTCCCCTCTGTCCGCTTCCGCACACTCAACTCTGTCTGTTTATGCTCAAAAACCCACCAATGCAGCTGAATTAAAGCAATTCTGCAGAGAAGAGTGGGCCAAAATTCCTCCACAGCAATGTGAAAGACTCATTGCCAGTTATCAAAAAGACTTGACTGCAGTTTTGTTGCTGTAACCAGTTTTTATACAACCTAGGTTAAGGGGGCAATTACTTTGTCTATTATTAAAATTTCTTTGATGATCTGAAACATTTAAGTGTGACAAATATGCAAAAAAAAAGATATCTGTACTTGCTATCGATTTCCTCCATACTTCACTAGTCTCTGAGGTTTCAGGAAGCCCTGGGCTTATGATACGTCATCTGAAATCTCATTTACATCCTACCAATCATAAGGGAGCTGATCTCTTATTGACAGTTCAAGACAAATTACACCCTGACAGCATTGGCCACATGAGTGAGTGCAACAACAGATATCAAGAATAAAAAAAACTAATTGTACTGAGTTTGCGAGTTATGTTGCGTGTAAATGCAGACATGAGTTCTATCATTATGCCTCCTACTGCACGTCTATTCACTCTACTCAAGTTCGCACAACTGCCACTTTGCACTTGTTGATAGCTAACGTTAGCTATTTGCTAAATAACTTAGGCAATTTAAAACAGTGCACTGAGACTGATGACTCAGAGTACAGAATAACATTCCAGTTAACTAATCACTTTGAGGATTATGAACTGTTTAAGTGCCAGTAATATCTCAGCCAATCACTGCAGTGACTGCCACCAGAAACCACCATAAAGACAAATTTAAGAAGGCAAATTATTGAGCCAATTCAGAACTTGTCATTTACATCAATTTACCTGCTCCAATGAAGGTTTAATGGTTACACAAAAGTGGTATTCAAATCTTACTGACAGATAAAGAGTTAATGTCCTTCGGCATATGTGACATAGGTCTGAGCAGGGTCGGGTGAAATATAAAATGGCGGACAGGCCCTCTGATGCACAGAGCGAACACAGGAAGTGAGCAAAGTTACTGAAGCACGCAGTACAGGGGGTGCGCAGAGAGCGCCCGCAGTGTCAGGACGATCGACGCCAGCCCAGAGTCCAGAAAAAACTGCCGAAACACTTCTCCCTGGCACAGATCAGAGAGCTAACAAATTCAGCTCATGTTCGTGGCAGATGCCTAAATCCGCAGCCATTAAAGAAGCGTATGTTTTCCGCCGCTGCGCCTGCATATTTAACGTAACGGACGCGTTTTGAGGTGAAGCAGCAGGGGTTCGGCAGCTAACGCCATATGGGATTTGAACCGTCAACCTCTGACATACAGGCTTGGCGCGATGTGCTCTCCTGCACAGATGAACGTGATTAGCGTGCGCACGCCCTCTGTAACTGAGAACATACGGAGAGAGGGGCATCCGAACGCACTGCTGCCGCAAACAAACCATCGGCGCTGCCGGGACGGGCTCCAGAGCTGGCTCAGTCACATATTCATCAGGCTTCCTGTCAAACAGGCAGCATCTGATGCTTGATGGTGGTGAGCGGGCCTCGGACGAGGCCGCGTGAAAAAGCTTAAAACTCAGCGAATGACCAGCGCATTTCGCCTGCCCCTGTCCCATATATCCTGCATTCCCTCAACTGTAATTCATATTTCACACCCATTGAAGGACCTCACAGGAGCGAAAAAACAGCCAAACTTTGGGCCAGACCCTCTTGCAAAAGCATTGATACCAAGTCCAACTCCATCATCCTCAGAACAAGATTAGAAACAAACCACAACCTCACCCAGTAATGCAGACAACAGAGGTATGGTGTTATGACCCCAAACACACGCACACAGACACACAAGCAGGCTGTATTATAATCTCAGATGCACAAAGGCACTCCAGCGCACACTAAGAGCAGTGTTTAGTGTGTATCACTATTTTCTGCCTGCTGCATTACCACACATTTCCCAGGTTAGCGGCTCTACAGGGGCTATGGGATTACGCACACTGAGTTAGCCATGCTAATGAGTCAGTACAGGATCTCTACTGCAATTCAATCCCAGGATGAATTGGGGCCAAGCGTTTACTTACTGCCGAGGGGCTGGTTACCAAGACGCGGGGAATAGCCCCACTGCCAATGGTGTAGTTAGCATGGCCGCTCATCTGAACACAGAGGGACACAGCCTGTGGGAGGAGCCTATAAACCTGTCTCCCCACCCCTACACACCTAAATCACACCCACTGATGCTCCCCTAGCATCTTCCTCCCCTCTGAACACCTTATGCAATCAACCAAAATCTTGCGAGCACGTTGAAAGTCTATGTTGGTATTTTAGCTAAAGCATTAATCCACAGAAATACAGTACATCCACGCTAGTGTCTCAGGTACATATGTAATGTGAACAAATACCACTAGATGGCAGTATTGACTTCTTTTTTTTTTGTTAAGCCCAGTCTGGAGCTAGGTTTGGGCATGTCCTGGGCATGTCTGAGAAGGGAAAGTCCCGGAGAATAAAAAAAAGTCTGGAAGGTGGGAGGGGGCTGCAAAAGAGTATATAAGGAGAAAAATAGAGAGAGTAAAGTAGTAAGAGAAATTGCAAGCAGAAGGATACATTTGACCAGACCAGTCACTCTTTTCAAGACCTGTGAAGCTTTTTTGTGGATTTTTGCCTGTGTTGGAGCATTTCCCTGTCCCAGGACATCACCAAGCAACCCCATCTCAAGGGACTGTAAATATTTTTTTTTTGCTTGTACATATCAATCTTGGTCAGTAGTATAAATTGTAGGTTAGTTGTCAGTCTTTGTTTAATTAAATCTGTTTAAGTTTAAAAATTTTGTCTGTCATCCCTTGCTGTCTTATGTCATAACAAATTGGGGCCATAACACATACCTCTTGAAGTCCGTCTCTCTCCTCGGCCACTGTGTAATCAGCTGCTGCCTCCGGCTCCAGATCTCCTGAAAACACAAACAGGAAGTATAAGTATACATCCGTCCAATCCTGCACAAACAGGAAGTCTACATCCGTCCCATCCTGCACAAATAGGAAGTCTACATCCGTCCCATCCTGCACAAACAGGAAGTCTACATCCGTCCTATCCTGCACAAACAGGAAGTCTACATCCGTCCCATCCTGCACAAACAGGAAGTCTACATCCGTCCTATCCTGCACAAACAGGAAGTCTACATCCTCCCCATCCTCCACAAACACGAAGTCTACATCCGTCCCATCCTGCACAAATAGGAAGTCTACATCCGTCCCATCCTGCACAAACAGGAAGTCTACATCCGTCCTATCCTGCACAAACAGGAAGTCTACATCCGTCCCATCCTGCAAAAACAGGAAGTCTACATCCGTCATCCGTCAAGGTGTCTGTCTACAAGGTCTAAACCTGAGGAACTTATAAACCTCTGCTCTGCTCGGAGGAGGAAAGTCCTGGGGCCTTATTTATGAAAATTTGCGGGGATTTCATACAAAGATCAGGGACACTCAAAGAAACAGAAGTAGCATATGTTAAAAACAAAGTAATTCATAAAATGATGGGGAAGCTAAACTTGGCATTTTTACTTAATCAGGATCAAACTGGAATTTTGCAAATAAGCACACTTATTTTAATTTTGAGAGTTTTTTCATGTTTGTTTTTATAAATCTGAAATCCACAAAGAAAGCAATGAATAAATATTTTCTGCGCGCACACACCATTCATAAGTTCAGTCATAAAACACAAGTTTCATCATGTGAATCATCTTCTTTGAAACACAAACTCAGGCAGATTCTTTTACTCAGTTGTTCCACTTTCAGGCTCCAGAATTCTGCTAATGAACAGATCCAGACAGCTGGAGCAGAATAAAGGGGCAGACCTTACACCTATAATCTACGATTCTTCCCAAGGTTAAAATCATTATCTTCAGTTTGATGATGATTATGGCTCTAAAGTATCTCCTACACACTACTCATAGCAAAAGGAACCAAAAAAATCCACTCTCTCTGGAGTCTGCAGGCACGCAAAGAAATCCACCAATAGGAATTGTTTGGGCCGAATAGGCGTTTCCCTGACTCGGTACCGCTACTCCTTTTCTGCTGCCGTGTGCCTCCCTCCCTCGTTCACATTTGGCACTCCGTGTCTCCTGCCCTCCCTCTTCCGCTGTGCCCCGAAGCCGCCCTGCTGAGACGTCACGGTTGATGAGGTCAGTCCTGGCTTACTGCTGTGAAAGCTAACCTCTTTTTTTTTTTATCAGACCTTTATTTCACCAGGTGAGCCCATCGAGATAAAAAACAAAAATCTTTTACAAAAGCGACCTGGCCAAGAGGCAGCAAATTTACACAATTACAATCATTCATACAGTATCATACAAAAAAGAAGGAAAATCGAATCAAATTTAAAAGCAGTGACAAACCCCAACGCTTTCAAGTTCCTTATTCTTGAGAATTTTGACAAAGCTGTCAAACGGGATCAATTCAGGCAATTTCAAGGCCGTCTGCAAGGAATTCCATGAAAAGGGAGCAGCATAGCGAAATGCCCTTTTCCCCATTTCCGTGAACACTCGGGGAACAGTGAGTGTAAAGAAGTCTGACAGTCTTTCGTTTTTGTGGCCTTGATTTCTAATTAATTTTCTAGATAGGATGGGACCATACCAAGGAGAGCTATGTAAATGAAAATCATCCAATGTGTGTATCTCCTGTTAGACAAGGATGACCGTTCTGATTTTTGGTACAAAGTGCAATGATGGGTCAAATTAGTACAAACAGTGACAAACCACAATGCACAGTGGTACACAGTATCCAGGGAGTGTAAACAGGTAGCTGAAGCATGCATATACAGTATGTGACATGATCAAGCAGTGGGAGAAAAGTTGCAGATAGAAGACATTTCCTAGCTCTACGGGAGAACCAAAATCTGTTCTTAAAATAAAAGCCCAGTTTTATCTTTAATTTAGAGATCAGGCTTGATATATGGGAATCAAAAGAGAGGTGTTGATCAATATGGAAGCCCAATTACTTATAGGACGAAACCAGCTCAATAGCTGTTCCCTGGCAACTTAAGACAGGGAGATTTTGTGATGGGACAGCAGCTCAGGAGAAAATCATAGCCTTTGTCTTATCTACGTTTAACACCAGATTTTACCTTTGCAGACGTGACTGAACTACGTCAAAAGCAGACTGTAAAAGGGCAAAGGCTTGCACAGCACATGGTGCAAAACATTAAATGATAATATCATCCGCATAAAAATGATACAAGCCATCGGGCTGGTAATTACAAAGATCACTCATGTAGATGGAAAATAGAATAGGTCCCAACACCGAACCTTGGGGTACCCCCTTTGAAACAGTCAAGAATTTCGATGAGGACCCAGCCATCTGAACACGCTGCGAACAATCCATTATACAAAACCCAAAACCTTTGCAGTGTATTCAATTGAATATAAGTTGAAAAGGATTTGCAAATCATTGTATTCTGTTTTTATTTACGATTTACACAACGTGCCAACTTCACTGGTTTTGGGTTTTGTATAATTTTTAAACCAGGAAACTGAATGCTCCGATAAGCCGATTTTGTGTAATGAGTCAACCAGGATATTGTGATCTACCATATCAGATGCCTTTGATAAATCTATTAATATGGCTACACACAAATTTCTTAGGTCAAGCACTTCCATAATGTCATTCAAGACCTTAAGAACTGCTGAAATAGTGGCTGAGATAACTGCGGAAAAAAGACTGAGATAAAACAAAACCGATAAAGGCTCAGCAGTGTAATCTGCAGGCAATTTGAGAAAGTGGGGTTCCAGCTGATCAGGACCTGCAGATTTCTTGGAGTCCAACAGTTTCAGCTCTCTTAATATAGTGAGTCAAAAAGAAACTTCACACTCATAAATTTGCAAATGTTTTCTTGAAACTTTTAATAAAAGAGTTTTTATTATCACTAGGGGTAAATGCGTTGTCAAAGACACCATGACACACATCAACTCCGACGTGCACAGGTAGCACGTGCGAGCGTACTTTAAGCTAAAACCTTGTTTTCTCCTGTTCCTGACGTGACCATATAAGAGATGAACAATTGAGCTCACGTTAACATGTTAGAGTGACATCTCGGAAAGACTGTAAAAAGTTTTGACAGTTAATTATTCATTGATTTTCAATGCCATGGCTGTCAAACATTCAGCATGAACGTGCCATTGTCATGTTGAATACGGAAACGTCCGTCACTGACGTTGCAAGGGTTATGGGATGCAGTTGACGGGCTATCCATGATCTTCGGACACGTCTCCAACAAACTGGCACCACAGCTGACCAACCTCGTTCTGGTAGCCCACGTGTGACGTCAAAAGCAGAAGACTGACAAATTGTCTTATGTCATTTACATAATCGATTTGTCACTGCAACGTCCACTAGGAATGAATTGTTTAGAGGTCGTGTGACTGCCCAAACCATTAGTAACCGCCTGTGCACTGCTCTTATTCAAGTTGTAACTTACAATTTTTACTCTTGGACATTTCCGTAGCATTTCCGGTGGAACTGGTTACATTATGGACATTATTTTTATGATACACCATCTTTAATGAGTATAGAATTAAATAAAATCATTATTTAAAACCTCATTTCTTGTATGTTCAACTTATCGACCTCCAAACGAGTGTGAAGTTTTTATTTTGGCTGAGTATACATCAGCGGCAGATAAAGGAAGAAACTGGAACGGGGCTTCCACTCTGACCAAACTGACCGACAAGGCATTTCCATTTTCAACTGAATTGAAGGATTGTTTGACTTTTTTCCAGTCTCAGTTAAAAAGCCTGCTGAAATAAAGTGTTCATTAAAAGAATCTAAAATCGCAGACTTGTCAGTAATCATGCACAAACCATTATGAATAAAGGATGGTAGTTCAGTGGAGGAAACCTGGCCAGAGAAAGATCTGATCACGTTCCAAAACTTTTTGGGGTCATTTAAGTTCTTACCGGTTTCTGAAAGACAGTAATCTTCTTTTGCTCTCTTTACAGCCTGAGTACAGTGGTTTCTCAGCTGTCTAAAACTGAGTCAGTCAGCATCAGTTTTCCTCTGGCCCATGTAATATTTCTTCCTCTAAGCAGACTACTCAGCTCAGGAGGAAACCAGCGATTTTCACGACCTTTGACACAAAGTTTGTGAAAAAGAGCATGTTTGTTCAGAATGTTTTGGAAACCATAGTAAAAGAATTTCTAGGCCAGTTCCACTTCACTAATAAGATAAAGTCTGTTCCCATCAAAATGAAAAAGATCATGAAAAAAAACTTGCTCACAAAAATGTTCACAAAAAATCTCTTTTGATAAGCAATCTAGGCTTCGTTTTAGGAAGCTTAGCTAGTCTCACCGTTGCAATGACACAATGCTCACTCAAGTCATTTGCAAAAGTCGAGCAATGATGACTTCTCAGGGCATTTATCGTTTGGGCGCGTTATCTCCTCAACTAATTGCGTCAAATTAAAAGAATCACACACCAATTTAAGGTTATCTGATGCTGAGGTCAACCAATCGCAATTTAAGTCCCCCACTAGTAGTAGCTCATTTGAGCTAAAAATAGATATGTAGTGAGCTAATGAGCTCAAGCAGAGGGTGGCCTACAGCATCCAATAGCATTCATAGCATTGACCCGGCACAAACTCTAGTTTAAGGGCCAACAGTTCAAATTGCTTGGGGATTGACACTGTGGATAAAACACTTACGCTGAATTTGTTTTTTTGTATACACAGCGATTCCACCCCCTTTCCTGGGACAATCGCAGCGGTGTACATTATCGCCCTTTATACATATATCTTTGTCTGGAACAGACCTAGAGAGCCGTGTTTCTGATAAAACAATTATATCTGCATCTGTTCAACAGGCCCAAATTTTTATCTAATCCATTTTGGGAAGTAAGCTTCGAACATTGATATGGATAATACCTAGACCAGACCTGTTTTTAAGCTCCTCAGGTGTGGGGATACAGTTTAGACCAGGTCCAGGATTTGTTTGCATGTTTCCCCATATTAAAAGCAATAAAAAGACAACCTTGGTAATGTTATTTCTGTCAGCTTACTTACTATTAAAATTATGTTAGCGTTAGACTCTAAATGGCAGTGTATTGTGAGCATTGTTTGAGAGAACAGGAAACAAATCTCAATGGGGGAATGGGTTTGGACACAACACTGGACTTATATGCCAAAATGCTTTACACATAGGTTGAGCTAGGTCTGTGTGAGCGTTTATTTGCTCGATAGAGATCCACTTTGCGCTGTTACAATTAGCTTCGTAGACCTTATAAGCGAATATAGCTAACATGTTTACACATTGTGTTTGCAAAATCACTGTGTTTGTTTGGTTGAGGCAGCTCAGTGCTGTTGTCATTATGAAGATAAGAAGCTAACGTCAGCAATTCTTTGCCTCCACGTCCAACCAGCGCTCTGTGTGTGGCAAACCTGCTCTCGTCTCAGCGGGAGGGGGCGTGTCGGATTCCAAGGGGATGAGACGACGCTTTCAGGGGAGGGCGCATAGCGTCGGAAGAAGCACAGAGGAGGTGGGGGAGGTGTGTGTGGCAGAGAAATCGTAGACTGTAGCTTTAAATTTCTGAAGATGGATTTCACAGCTGTTTTTTAGGATAATTAGCGGTGGAGAAGAGGATAATGCCAAACTTTACGCTGTTACTCGGCCCAGTCAAATACACCCTGCACTGCTTAGTGTGAACCCTATTCTCGGGACTTCAAATTTTCTCAGATTTAGAGCACTGCATAAAATTTAATGAAATTGGTTCAGGCCAGCTGTCTGTTATGACACTTGCCCAACCAAGTTAGTAACCTGCATCTTTATTGGTCACTCGCACTCCTTTGATTTAGCAGAGAGGGTGTGATGCAGTGATACAGAGCACTGAGGTGACCATGTCACTGCCACATAGCTTCTGGTGTCGGAAGTACAATCCCTATGGAAATTTATTATGGGATTCGGACACTTTCCGTCAATATTCAAATTGCAATTAATTTTATGAGCCAGTCTTCTCCCAGATTAGCCTATGGGGTATAAAAATACAAGTGAACCACGAAACAAATGTGCTAGTAGCCAGGGATTTATTCAGTATTTATTCAGCCAGTAAACTACCTCAGTATCAGCAAACAGCGTAAATTGACAAAGGCCAATCAGAGACATAAATTGCTGTTAGATATTTCCGGAAAACCGTAGATCTTGCTAGCAAGCCAACAATCTACTACACAGCTGACTACTTATAGCTAACTGACATGTGATTTTACGAATCAATAAAAAAACAGTGATTAGTGATTATATTGCTCCTTAGCTGGCATTAGGTCAGCGAGAACAGCGAGTTGCGATTAATTAGCTGTGTCATCACACCTTGACAAGATTGGTTAGCTAGTTTGCCAGTGGCCAAGTTTTTTTGTTGATGCAGGCCAAAAATACTTGGCTATTAATTTAAACTGGCGCAAGCAACATAACTTGATTACTACCTAGCTAGGCTAGAAAGACTAAGTGGAACCTATATTACCTGACTGATTAATGGTCTAACTAGGCTAGCCCATCAAAGATGGGTGCCGGGAAATTTTTAATGCGTATCTGAATTTGTTCTCTTTGGGAATCAGAGGAATCTTGGGACTTTTTTAGACTATGAAGAGGGTTAGCATGTCAGTGAAAAATAAAAACATTGTATATTGTAGTTGGCAAGTGTCAAGAAAAATAATGTGTAGTTAATAGGAAATATGAAGCAAAATCTCAAAGCTGCACTCTACAAAAGTTAATTTTTTAGAAATTCAACAGGTAAAAGTCAGCTGCTTGAGCAGTCGTTCAGCTGTCTGGCCCCATGTAACCGGGAGAAGTGTGAAACGGAGCCCAACATCAGGGATCTGACCCCAGCCCGTCACGTACCTTGGGCCTCCTCTGGGTCCGCCGCCTCAATCTTATCCATGAGGTCATTGGAGCTCCACTTGGTGATCTCCTTGGGGAAGACTTCCTCGTTATCAGAGAGGTCCTCTGGTGGGGGAGGGGAAAAACAAACCCGTCAATCACTGCTGATTGGGCGGGGCCTCTGCATTAAGCACTCAACTCAAAAGATACCCTGACGTGTTTTTTTGCGAGATGGTTGTGTTCCTGCGGATTGAAAGGTCTCATTTCTAGCCTTAAAAACTGCACAATCACAACGGCTAGCACATGAGCTGAGAGTAGTTGTTCCAGGATCACTACCGATTAACACCACAGCTTTTTCAGCTTTTTCCGATGATTACAGGATCCTTCCTCTTTCAGGCTGTCAAACAGGAAGTGAGTCAGGCCTGAATAAAGGATAATAGATACATGAAGATATAAAAACTGAGAAAACACGAACTGAGCCAATCAGGGATAAACTCTCCACCAGAACGCTTGAGAACGGATCAAACCAGACTCGAGATGCAGTAAATCCGACCCAAAATCTGACTCTTAACAATGAATCCAACCCAAAAACCGCAGAAAACTAGTCCTTAACACTTTCACCACCCGTGAATTATTTTTCAATTACCAGACACTGCCAGCATTTTTGGTATTATTCATTTATCTTTCAATACCTGTTCCTGCTGGGAGTTCTGTAACCATTTGGCAGTGAAATTAATCGCTGAAATATCTCATTGATGGCAGGGAAAGCGTTCTCATTACTAACATAAAATCTTGTCAATGGCAGGGAAGGGGTATCAGTGCTGACAAACGAAATTGCATCTTTTTAACCTCAAAGAGCCCTACTCTCCAGGAATATTATTCAACCTCAGGATCATTATCTCACCCAGGGCTGGGCGATAAAATCTCTACTCAACATCATTATTTTGCATAATTATCCAACCACCATAAAGATTAATTAATTATTTTTTTTTAATCAAAACTTGGCTAACACATACCAATTTTATCTATTTACTCATGAAACTACCTCACCTGCAACATATTTTGATCAGATGGAAAATGTTTTAAATACGCCAGACTGCTGAGGCTAATATTTTTAAGTAAACACACAATCTGCATGAGTCACAAAACATTTCAGAGGATAATTTCATAAAAATTATAGAACGACTTGCAAATTTACTTTGTACTTCATCCAGATACACATGCGTGCAAATAAACAGGTCCTCGGAGTAAAACTCAGACTGCTGGTTTCTGTACATTTTGTTTTATTGTCCCATCATAATTAAATCCTAAAATCTCTGACATGATTGGATCTGATGATGGGGAAAGGAGGATTGCCCAGCTGTTCTGATTGAAAGAAAAGATATGCAAAGACCCTCTAAAGTACAACAGAACAAAGACTGCCCACTCCTGTCATTAGGGAACACCCTTCAGAGCTGGGAATGTGAGGAAATAAACTCCCCATAGTAAAATTACCGCCAGTGATCTGGTTGCAGTGAAAAAGCTCTTCAGCCAGTGTGGGAACATCTCTTTGGTCTGGGAAAAATCTCACAGAAAACTGCACTGTCTGTAGTGAGTGATATTTATTGAAGGTGAAATTTTTGGGTGATCTGACTGTTTCTGTCTCACTGTGCAGCAGCGCCCCCCCAGGTCAGTCACACACCAGCAGCCTGCCCAGTCAGTCATAACTGGCTGCCTTACCCACCGTTTCCTGAGCTACAGCGGGTAACCCTGAGTTATCGAGGGAGCTAACAGGCCACGCAGGCCTTAAAACACGGCGCCACAGGCGCATGCAGAGCGGCTGAATGTTACCATGGGCGTCGAAGAACTCCTCATCCGAGCTGTCCTCCGAGTCCCGGGCAATGCTCTGCATTCTCCACTCTGAGATACTGTGGTGGGAGGGGCTTCCTGAAACAGCGAGACACGAGGGGACCCAATCAGGTGTCAATCAAGTTCTCTGAACCAATCATATCACTGTACCCTTCACAGAAAATGCACTAATTGGTTCAAAATCATGACTGACAAGCAAAGTGGAGCAACATCAGCTGATTTAGCATTTGATTCTCCTCTCTGAAAGCGCCAGACTGAATATGGCCATGTGTATCATCTTCATGGATGATTAAGGCACATCTCACAGCCCGGCTGGCACTGGACCAGATGCAGTGTCCTGCCTTTAAGATGCTGGTAAGGGGAGTGGTGAACAGTCACATCTGTGTGGCAACTCAGTGCTCACTGCCATCCCACAATGCCCCTCTCCACCTATGCCTGACAAGGCGCTAATATCTGTGCTTAGTCAAATTTTGTGCATCTACAGTCCAACACACACTCACACGCAAACACTCTCACACTCACACACACAAACACACAAATCCACGTACGTACACCTTTGTGAGGACTTTGCATTGACCTCCATTCATTCTAAAAATTTCTCTGCAGCCTTTTCCTAATCTTATCCCGAATTAGGGTAAGGGTTTGGGGTAAGGTCATAATTAGGAATAGGTTAGGATAAGGGTTTGAGGTAAGGTTATAACCTTACCCAAAACCCCTACCCTAACCTTAATCTATCCCTAATTATAACCTTACCCCAAACCCTTACCCTAACCTTAATTAGTAAGTCAAAATTTGCTTTTGTACTGGCGAGGACAAGCGAAAATGTCTTCACTTCCCTATAATGTCCCTGCTCTGGAGGAAAAAAATTTTTTTTCTGGTTTCATTTGGTAGCATGCACATGAACACACACACACACACACACACACACAGACTCACCGCCTCTCTTGGAGGAGTGAGAGGACCGGGAGGATGTGGACCACTGCTTGGTGAGGACACCGCGGGGCTGCAGTGAGGCTGTCACGCCAACAGGGGGCTCCACCTCCTCTGTCTCCATGGAGCTGATGGCCTCCACCACTTCCTGATCCTTATCGGGGGAGGTGGGGCATACGCTGTGGGGCTCTAC
>CM056580.1:106244535-106372494 GCA_029721435.1 Gymnothorax reevesii | reverse complement strand
GAGCAGATACAGCCCATTGACAGAAGGCTGCTCACAACAGTTTTTCGTCAAGACCCTCACTAGTGCTTTTTCTAGATGTTTCTATTAGCTGTCTACAGGGTCAGCATTGTCGCCCCTCCTTAACTGCATCCATTACGGCTCAAATGCAATGCAGGGTTACTTACTGTCATACACATGGCCATATACACACGAGCACAGTACACAGACTCTCACACATACACACACACACAAAAATGTACACACAAGCACATGGGTGCTTTTGTGTACACCCTCACAAACACACTGCTGACACAGTCATACACAAACAAACCGGACACATACGTGGTACACACAAATACTCCAGAAATCATTGGGTTCTTCAGTTTGTACTGCAGATACTGATAAATCAGTGGCTTTGCAATTTTGTCACTCAGAAGAACAAGGGATGTATTATGTTAAGTACGGACATGGAATGCATGAAATGGAGACGTATTGTTAATAAAACACAGATACATTTATAAAAATATCCACTTCATTTTTATTTCTGCATGAATGTGAGGGGGCCTGTCGCTTGTTTGAAGGCAGTTCCTGCCCTGCATTAAGTGTGTTTTCTCTCCTCTTTTTCAGGGACTAGATGACACCGCAGCGGAAGACATGTTTGGCGGCAGCACAGCGTGAGTGTGACAGCCGCGGTTTGGTTTTGTTTTGTTTGCAGGTCATGATGGGATAATGGAAAAACGTACAGATTTGGTTTATGTCACGTATCACCCAGTGGCTGATGAACCTATTTCCTGGAGGGAAGTGGGTTATTTGTCGGCTGGTGAGGGGGGTCAGGGTTGGCGGTGATGGGTTACGGGTAGCTGGTGGGGGATCACCCTGGGGCCTGGCCATGGGGCCCTCAAGACTGTGCCAGGGGAGCATTGTCAGTGGGTTGGAATGGAGCAGGGAGGGGACCACAGCTGTCATGCCTCCTGTGCTCGTGCCAAAATCACTGTCAGTGAGACTGTTGGGGAAAAAAATATAAGACCTGAATGTCTGGTTAGGGACCTACCATTCCCTGTCGACACTGCAGTCCCCCAGGACTGGAGTTATACCTGCAGACACTGTGGTCCTCCAGGACTAGTGTTAAACCTGCAGACACTGTGGTCCTCCAGGACTAGTGTTAAACCTGCTGACACTGTGTTCCTCCAGGACTGGAGTTAAAACTGCAGACACTGCAGCCATCCTGGACTGGAGTTAAAACTGCTGACACTGTGGTCCTCCAGGACTGGAGTTAAAACTGCAGACACTGTGGTCCTCCAGGCCTGGAGTTAAACCTGCAGACACTATGGTCCTCTAGGACTGGAGTTAAACCTGCAGACACTGCTGCCCTCCAAGACTGGAGTTACACCTGCTACACACTATGGCCCTTCAGGCCTGGAGTTAAACCTGCAGACACCGCGACCCTTCAGGACTGGAGTTTTACCGGACGACACTGTGGTCCTCCTGGACTGGAATTAAACCTGCAGACACTGTAGCCCTTCAGGACTGGGGTTAAACCTGCAGACACTGTAGCCCTTCAGGACTGTAGTAAAACCTGCAGACACTGTGGTCCTCCAGGACTACAGATAAACCTGCAGACACTTCGGCCCTCTTGGAATGGAGTTAAACCAAGAGACACTGCAGCCCCCCAGGACTGGAGTAAAACCTGCTCACACAATGGCCCTTCAGGACTGGAGTTAAACCTGCTGACATTGCGGTCCTCCAGGACTGGAGTTTCACCTGCAGACACTGTGGCCCTCCTGGAATGGAGTTAAACCTGCAGACACTGTGGTCTTCCCGGACTGGAGTTAAACCTGCAGACACCTTAGTCCTACAGAACTGGAATTTAACCTGCAGACACTGCTGCCCTCCAGGACTGGATTTAAACCTGCTTACACAATGGCCCTTCCGGACTGGAGTTAAACCTGCAGACACTGCCGCCCTCCAAGACTGGAGTTACACCTGCTACACACTATGGCCCTTCAGGCCTGGAGTTAAACCTGCAGACACCGTGACCCTTCAGGACTGGAGTTTTACCGGACGACACTGTGGTCCTCCTGGACTGGAGTGAAACCTGCAGACACTGTGGTCCTCCAGGATTTGAGTTAAACCTAGGACATTGCAGCCCCCCTGGACTCGAGTTAAAGCTGCGGACACTATGGCCCTTCAGGACTGGAGTTAAAACTGCTGACACTGTTGTCCTCCAGGCCTGGAGTTAAACCTGCAGACACTGTGGTCCTCCAGGACTGGAGTTAAACCTGCTGACACAATGGCCCTTCCAGATTGGAGTTAAACCTGCAGACACTGCTGCCCTTCAGGACAGGAGCTAAACTTGCTGACACTGTGGTCCACCAGGACTGGAGTTAAACCTGCTGACACTGTGGCTCTACAGGACTGTAGTTATAACTGCTGATACTGTGGTCCTCCTGGACTGGAGTTAAACCTGCTGACACTGTGGTCCTCCTGGACTGGAGTTAAACCTGCTGACACTGTGGTCCTCCTGGACTGGAGTTAAACCGACTGACACTGTGGTCCTCCTGGACTGGAGTTAAACCTGCTGACACTGTGGTCCTTCAGGACTGGAGTTTAACCTGCAGTCACTATGGCCCTCCAGGACTGGAGTTAAACCTGCTGACACTGTGGTCCTCCTGGACTGGAGTTAAAACTGCTGACACTGTGGTCCTCCAGGACTGGAGTTTAACCTGCAGTCACTGTGACCCTCCAGGACTGGAGTTTAACCTGCTGACACTGTGGTCCTCCTGGACTGGAGTTAAAACTGCTGACACTGTGGTCCTCCAGGACTGGAGTTTAACCTGCAGTCACTGTGGCCCTCCAGGACTGGAGTTAAACCTGCTGACACTGTGGCTCTCCACGATTGTAGTCAAACCTCCAGACAGTGTGGTCCTCCCGGACTGGAGTCAGACATGCTGATACTGCGTCCCTCCAGGAATTGAATTAAACCTGCAGACACCGCGGCCTTCCAGGACTAGAGTTTTACCAGACGACACTGTGGTCCTCCTGGAGTGGAGTGAAACCTGCCGACACTGTGGTCCTCCCTGACTGGAGTTAGACCTGCAGACACTGCTGCCCTCTAGGACTGGATTTAGACCTGCTTACACAATGGCCCTTCCGGACTGGAGTCAAACCTGCAGACACTATGGCCCTCCTGGACTGGAGTTAAACCTGCTGCACACTATGGCCCTTCAAGCCTGGAGTTAAACCTGCAGACACTGTGGTCCTCCAGGACTGGAGTTATACCTGCGGACACTATGGCCCTCCAGGACATGCAGTACAACACATCTTCTTCGCATTGAGTTTATTAGATTGTCAATTGTGGCCTGTGGAATGCTGGTCCACTCCTCTTCAATGGCTGTGCGAAGTTGCTGGATATTAGTGGGAATCTGGTACGCCCTGTCGTATACGCTGGACTCCAGGACTGGAGTTAAAACTGCCGACACTGTGGTCCTTCAGGCCTGGAGTCAAACCTGCAGACTCTATGGCTCTCCAGGACTGGAGCTTAACCTGCAGACTCTTTGGCCCTCCAGGACTGGAACTAAACCTGCTGACACTGTGGTCATTCAGGCCTGGAGTCAAACCTGCAGACACTGTGGTCCTCCAGGACTGGAGTTAAAACTCCTGACACTGTGGTCCTTCTGGACTGGAGTTTACCCTGCTGACACTTTGGTCCTACAGGACTGTAGTTAAAACTGCTGACATTGTGGTGCTCCAGGACTGGAGTTAAACCTGCAGACACTGTTGTCCTACAGGACTGGAGTTAAACCTGCTGACACTGTGGCCCTCCAGGCCTGTAGTGAACCCCGCAGACACTGTGGTCCTCTAGGATTGGAGTTGAACCTGCAGACTTTGTGGCTCTCCGGGATTGTAGTCAAACCTGCAGACGCTGTGGTCCTCCCGGACAGGCGTCAGACATGCTGATACTGCAGCCCTCCAGGACTAGAATTAAACCTGCAGACACCGCAGCCCTCCAGGACTGGAGTTTAACCGGACGACACTGGTCCTCCTGGACTGGAGTAAAAGCTGGCAACACCCCGGCCCTCCAGGTCTGGAGTCAAATCTGCCTACTCTGTGGCCCTCCAATATTGGAGTTAAACCTGCAGATACTGTTGCCGTCCAGTACTGGAGTTAAACCTGAAGATTCTGTCGCCCTCCAGGGTTGGGTTTAAGGCTGCAGGCACTGTGTTTCTCCATGACTGGAGCTGGGCAAACTTCGCTTGTATCTTCCTGACTTTAGCATCTGTCCGTTCGTTCACCTGTGAAGTTTTCTGGTAAATGCAACTCGTCCATGTTACTTTTAGCAAGAATTATTCGCTATTCTGATATCATCCTCGGATGCGGTACTATTCCTGGACTTCTTAGGCTTTGTGGACTCTTGGATGATCGGATCATATTCCAGTTTGTCATGTTCATTGGTGGTGGATTGAAGAAGTTTCTTTCAAAAATGGGCACGTGCATTTTCAGTTATTACCATCATGAAAGCCATCTTTTGTTTGATTTTGTTTCATTTCAAGGACATAATCCAATCTAATTTGAATTTTTGGCTCACCTGGATCGAAGGTCTGGTCTGCTTAGGTCATGGCCTTGTCCGTTTTTTGTTGTCTGTAAACATCTTCTCCTCTGAGACCGCTGCAGCTACACTCAACAAAAATATCAACGCAACACTTTTGTTTTTGCTCCCATTTGTCATGAGATGGACCCAAAGATCTAAAATTCATTCCAGATACACAATATTACCATTTCTCTCAAACATTGTTCACAAATCTGTCTAAATGTGTGATAGTGAGCACTTTTGCTTTGCTGAGACAATCCATCCCATCTCACAGGTGTGCCACATCAAGATGCTCATCAGACACCATGATTAGTGCACAGGTGTACCTTAGACTGTCCATAATAAAAGGCCACCCTGAAATGTGCAATTTTTGCTTTATTGGGGGTCTGGGGACTCAGAACCAGTCAATATCTGGTGTGACCACCATTTGCCTCATGCAGTGCAACACATCTTCTTCGCATAGAGTTTATCAGATTGTCAATTGTGGCCTGTGGAATGTTGGTCCACTCCTCTTCAATGGCTGTGCGAAGTTGCTGGATATTAGTGGGAACTGGTACGCCCTGTCGTATACGCCGGTCAAGCACATCCCAAACATGCTCAATGGGTGACATGTCCGGTGAGTATGCTGGCCATGCAAGAACTGGGACATTTTCAGCATCCAAGAATTGTGTACAGATCCTTGCAACATGGGGCCGTGCATTATCTTGCTGAAACATGAGGTGATGTTCATGGATGTATGGCTCAACAATGGGCCTCAGGATCTCATCACGGTATCTCTGTGCATTCAAAATGCCATCAATAAAATGCACCTGTGTTCTTCGTCCATAACAGATGCCTGCCCATACCATAACCCCTCTACCACCATGGGCCACTCGATCCACAACATTGACATCAGCAAAGCGCTCACCCACACAACGCCACACATGCTGTCTGCCATCTACCCTGAACAAGGTAAACCGAGATTCATCCGTGAAGAGAACACCTCTCCAACGTGCCAGGCGCCATCGAATGTGAGCATTTGCCCACTCAAGTCTGTTACGGCGACAATCTGGAGTCAGGTTAAGACCCCGATGAGGACGACGAGCATGCAGTTGAGCTTCCCTGAGACTGTTTCTGACAGTTTGCGCAGAAATTATTTGGTTATGCAAACCAATTGTTTCAGTAGCTGGTCTCAGACGATCTTGGAGGTGAACCTGCTGGATGTGGAGGTCCTGGGCTGGTGTGGTTACACGTGGTCTGCGGTTGTGAGGCCGGTTGGATGTACTGCCATATTCTCTGAAACGCCTTTTGAGACGGCTTATGGTGGAGAAATGAACATTCAATGCCCGAGCAACAGATCTGGTTGACATTCCTGCTGTCTGCATGCCAATTGCACGCTCCCTCAATGCTTGCGCTATTTGTGGCATTTTGCTGTGAGACAAAACTGCACATTTCAGAGTGGCCTTTTATTGTGGGCAGTATAAGGTACACCTGTGCACTAATCATGGTGTCTGATGAGCATCTTGATGTGGCACACCTGTGAGGTGGGATGGATTGTCTCAGCAAAGCAAAAGTGCTCACTATCACACATTTAGACAGATTTGTGAACAATGTTTGAGAGAAATGGTAATATTGTGTATCTGGAATGAATTTTAGATCTTTGAGTCCATCTCATGACAAATGGGAGCAAAAACAAAAGTGTTGCATTTATATTTTTGTTGAGTGTATGACGGTGAAACTTGGAATGCATATTCCTACCAATGATGACACCAATCTTCATAGTACTTTCAGATCTGATTTCAATATGACCATCATGGACACATCCACTTTTTTCTTCTGTAGTTTTAGATTTCTCCTCTGGAACCACTGCAGCTATGAAGATGAAACTTAGCATGTTCCTACCAGTGATCCGATTCCTAATGCCATTTGAGCCTCTTGGATGGTCATTTTTGCAGCCATTGAGCTGACATTTGGTTCATTAGTAGTTAGCAGCAAGCCCAAAAAAATATCAGACAAATTTAGTAGAAATTTTAGTATTTGGCCTCCGGTCTCTGGCCACACTAACTTTTTTTGTGATGACTTTTAACATCTTCTCCTCTGAAACCACTGCATCAATGAAGGTGTAACTTGGCATGCATGTTCCTACCAATGAGAACACCAAACTGTCTATAAAACATTCTGATCTGATTTCAAATATGGCCATCATGGCCACACCCACTTTTTTCTGTTATATCTTTAGACATCATCTCCTCTATGACCACTGCAGTTATGAAAGTGAAACTTGACATGAATGTTCCTACCCCAATGAGGACACCAAACTACTTTTATATATATAAAACTTTCTAATCCGATTTGGACAGTCATGTTTTGGAGCTATTGAGCTGAATTTTTGGACATGGCTAGCTGCAGTCCTGAAATCATATCATATTGGCCGTTGGTCTGTGGCCACACTTACTTTTTTCTGTTATAACTTAAAGCCATAGACTGTATATAAAAGATGGACAAAGCAAGCATGACGTCAGCCATTGGTTTTGGAATACCAACAAGGAGGCCGCTTTTGTCAAGAATTGACCAGCACCATCTTGTCACTTTGAAACCAGCTGGGATTCTGATTGGACAAGAGCGAGGATCAATATCAGGGACAAGCGCGGGGTCAGATACACGCCCACCTGAATGCTCCTATCACCAGTGTCATCTCCAACACTGTGTACTTTGTATAATATAACTTTAGTTACACATGGAATGTGTCTGTAGTGAGAAAACAATGTAAATATGTCACTTTGGCCCTTTCACATTATCACTTTAGAAAGTAAATTATGTAAAAATAAATATTTGATATCTTTCAAAGGCAAAATATGGAAGCTCAAAACCGCCAAAATTAAAAATAAATAAATATATAAATAAATGTATGTTTAAATAAATAAATACATAAATAAATACATTTAAATGCAAAAGAATTGCGAAGTAAAAAAAAAACATATTCTTAAATGAAACCAAATTATACATTAATTGTATTTAAGTCATTTATTTATTTCTATATTTATTTCCATATTCATTTATTTACATTTATATTTATTTCCTAATTTATTTATTTCTGTATTTATTTCCGTGGCAGTCCCGAAATTACACGTCCCGGAGCAAGAAATCAGGAAATTTAATGGCAATGAGGGGGTGTGGCTTTGATCCCTGTCATCGCGTCACCTTATTCCCATTGCTTGTTCCTAAACAGAGCACTTAGATTGATTACACAGACCTCCTGGATAAGCTTGCTGTTTAGAATGGTCAATTCACTAAATTTGGGAATGGCTTCACAAAGACGAGCAGCAGCGAGAAATTTGAGACTTTTAGCTGACATTGCAGGATACGAAAACTCCAATTTTGATTATTTGCTATTTCGCGTGGAAGCCTCGTGGAACTAGCTATATTTTGCACATATTTTCATTTAATGACGCAGAGGTTGACCCTGAGGTGTTGACCAATTTAGATGAAGTGGTTCATAGCCTGAATCGTTTATTCCTAAATGCTGATAAGGCTGTGGGACGCCCCTCTCTTGTACTCCCCATGGAGGCTGTGCAAAGATATCTTTTAGCTGATGTGACAGTGCTGCTCTTTTGGGGGTTAGTGAGAGAACCGTCTACCGCCGATTGGCAGAGCATGGTATCAGGGGAGTTTTGCACCTCGCTATTCAAGGCTACCCGGTATGGCTACGTCCCAAACACTTCCACTTTCAACAGGTAATTAAAATAGCGAAGAGTCTGAAGACAATATGTAATAATTAACTCAAATTGAGAGGTTCCATGATACACAGCTCAAGTCTTGCTGAAAAAATTCCATTCCCTGGTAAATTAAGTGCTCATTAAGTTTGAAACGGCAGAGCTCATCGCTTTTATCTTCTTCAAAAGGGTGTCTGACGTAAACTGCATTGAGGATGGAGAGTTGGATGCGATGGTACGTGAGATCCTCTGCTGTCATCCTAATATAGGACACAATGATTTTGGGCCATCTCAACGCTCGCGGTGTATGGATTCAAAGTAAGTGTATTACTTGGGTGTTATGCATTTAGTTTAAGTCACGAGTTGACTGTAGCCTTGCTATATGCATTTCGTAGTAGTTTTTAGTTCAGTAGCTATTTGAAATTGGGAAGATCGCTGCCCATTTTTCGAAAAACGCAGTGTCTACGTGTCCGAAACTCGAACAGGGTTTTACTATAACTCCGTGTCCGACAGTCGGATGGTTAATATAATTCTGTGACCGACAGTCAAGTCGATTATTTGGGTATTAAACGTGAATGTTTTGATTAGATGGCTCAGTTCTTCAAGATGAGTAACGAGAATTTCAACCAATGTTTCTGTTTTAGCTCTGCTCAATATAGATAAGTCGACATCGGAGCGGGACTTAGTGCATTTATAACAAATTTAGCGACTGTCGGACAGATTCTAAAATAGGCCTACTCCGTGTCCGACAGTCTAAAAAGTTCCAATTTTTCGAGTATTCCAGCAATAGATGAATAAACATAGCATTGTTTGTGTTCGACCGGCACAAAATGAAAATTGATAGCTTCCGACCTTTCTTGGTCTTTTTATTCGTCTATTTTCTTCCGTTGGAGATAGACAAGTCTTTATTCGGTCTCTCTTTTGAAAATTAGTCAGATGGATCGAACATATTCACATTTTATTTCCACTCCAAAGATAAAATAGCTAATGGTTATAGTCAGTGAGCAAATCAATGACCATTCCATGACCATTGACATTGTGAATTAAATATTGCATGCAGGATCAAGACTGTCGGCCGCGAAATGCAAAATACTCCATGTCCTGCAGCCAGCAAAAAGTGAAAGTATTGCTATGAGAGCAGATTTCACAAAATAAAGAATCAAAATATATATCACCAGCAATTAGAACATCAAATGGGCACTGCAATTTATTTATCTGTGGGCCATCTTTTTGTGATATTCAATTCCTTTGTGATGTATTCTTTCGGACTCGTAGACACTGCGTTTTTCAAAAAAATGGGCAGCGATCTTCCCAATTTCACATAGCTACTGAACCAAAATCTACTACGAAATGCATATAGCAAGGCTACAGTCAACTCGTGACTTAAACTAAATGCATAACACCCAAGTAATACACTTACTTTGAATTCGTACACCGCGAGTGTTGAGATGGCCCAAAATCGTTGTGTTTTATGTTAGGATGACAGCAGAGGATCTCACGTACCATCGGATCCAACTCTCCATCCTCGATGCAGTTTACGTCAGACACCCTTTTGTAAAAGATAACAGCATGCCGTTTCAAACTTAATGAGCACTTAATTTACCAGGGAATGAGAATTTTTGGCAAGACTAGAGCTATATCTATTAAAGGTATAAGATCCCTGGAGATAATCAGAGCTGTATGTACTTAAGGTTTAAGATCCGTGACGATAATCAGAGCTGTATGTACTTAAGGTATAAGATCCGTGATGATAATCAGAGCTGTATGTACTTAAGGTATAAGATCCGTGATGATAATCAGAGCTGTATGTCCTTTAGGGTTAAGATCCGTGACGATAATCAGAGCTGTAGGTATTTAAGGTATAAGATCCATGATGATAATCAGGGCTGTATGTACTTAAGGTATAAGATCCGTGATGATAATCAGAGCTGTATGTACTTAAGGTATAAGATCCGTGATGATAATCAGAGCTGTATGTACTTTAGGGTTAAGATCCGTGACGATAATCAGAGCTGTAGGTATTTAAGGTATAAGATCCATGATGATAATCAGGGCTGTATGTACTTAAGGTATAAGATCCGTGACCATAATCAGAGCTGTATGTATTTAAGGTATAAGATTCATGATGATAATCAGAGCTTTATGTACTTTAGGTTTAAGATCCGTGACGATAATCAGAGCTGTATGTATTTAAGGTATAAGATCCCTGGTGATAATCAGAGCTGTATGTACTTAAGGTATAAGATCCGTGACGATAATCAGAGCTGTATGTATTTAAGGTATAAGATCCATGTTGATAATCAGAGCTGTATGTACTTAAGGTATAAGATCCGTGACGATAATCAGAGCTGAATGTATTTAAGGTACAAGATCCATGATGATAATCAGAGCTGTATGTCCTTAAGGTATAAGATCCGTGATGATAATCAGAGCTGTATGTACTTAAGGTTTAAGATCCGTGACGACAATCAGAGCTGTATGTCCTTAAGATATAAGATCCGTGACGATAATCAGAGCTGTCTGTACTTAAGGTATAAGATCCCTGGTGATAATCAGAGCTGTATGTCCTAAAGGTATAAGATCCGTGATGATAATCAGAGCTGTCTGGACTTAAGGTATAAGATCCGTGACGATAATCAGAGCTGTATGTATTTAAGTTATAAGAACCGTGATGATAATCAGAGCTGTATGCACTTAAGGTAAAAGATCTGTGACGATAATCAGAGCTGTATGAACTTAAGGTAAAAGATTTGTGACGATAATCATAGTTGTATGTCCTTAAGGTATAAGGTCCTTGATGATAATCAGAGCTGTATGTACTTAAGGTAAAAGATCCGTGACAATAATCATAGCAGTATGTCCTTAAGGTATAAGATCCGTGATGATAATCAGAGCTGTTTGTACTTAAGGTATATGATCCGTGACGATAATCAGAGCTGTATGTCCTTAAGGTATAAGATCCCTGGTGATAATCAGAGCTGTATTTACTGTAGGTATAAGATCCGTGACGATAATCAGAGCTATATGTACTTAAGGTATAAGATCCATGACGATAATCAGAGCTGTATGTACTTAAGGTATAAGATCCATGATGATAATCAGAGCTGTATGTATTTAAGGTGTAAGATCCGTGATGATAATCAGAGCTGTATGTACTTAAGGTAAAAGATGCGTGACGATAATCAGAGCTATATGTACTTAAGGTTTAAGATCCATGATGATAATCAGAGCTGTATGTATTTAAGGTATAAGATCCGTGATGATAATCAGAGCTGTATGTACTTAAGGTATAAGATGCGTGACGATAATCAGAGCTGTATGTACTTAAGGTATAAGATCCTTGACGATAATAAGAGATGTATGTATTTAAGGTATAAGATCCATGATCATAATCAGAGCTGTATGTACTTAAAGTAATTGATCCGTGACGATAATCAGAGCTGTATGTACTTAAGGTATAAGATCCTTGACGATAATAAGAGATGTATGTATTTAAGGTATAAGATCCGTGATGATAATCAGAGCTGTATGTATTTAAGGTATAAGATACGTGATGATGGTACAGAGCTGTATGTCCTTCCGGTATAAGATCCGTGATGATAATCAGAGCTGTATGTACTTAAGGTAATTGATCCGTGACGATAATCAGAGCTGTATGTCCTTAAGGTACAAACTTGTTTATGGAGATGAACAAGTTTGATTATTGTTGAGAATTAATTTAGCCTGCAATGTTCACATTTTCCTCGGTTTAGCTGACCTGCAGTGTATGGCTAAAGCAGGTTTACCTTATTTTTTTATTTTTTTGAAATGGCACATTGAATTTGGTTTGCTGAGTTTGTTATTCTCTGTAATTATGTAAGTGTTGAAGCATTTTTAGATGTTTGACCCTGCTTAGCCTCCTGGTACCTGGTGTCTTTACTCGATTGTCCCAGTCCGAGCAGATGGTTGGTTGTGACCCCTGGATCAGGGCTGTGCTTAAAGTCAGTGGCCATCTGTTGTGCAGGTGACAAAGCCAGTGATGTGGCTTTAGATTAAGTCTGCAGTGCGTGCGTGTGTGTGTGTGTGTGTATGTGTGTGTATGTGTGTTTGCCAGTGATGTTGAATTTGCTTTCACTGAGGGGAGATAAATTTTATGGGAATTGTTGAATGAATATTGAGATTGAGCAGCTGAGTGACTGATTTAGAAATGACCTTGTTGATGACGTATCCGTAATGCATTTATTTTTATTTGAATAGTTCACTGCACTCCCTCCCTCTCTCCACTTTTCTTTCCTGATTCTACCCCTTGCCCCCACCTGTCTGTCCCTCCCACTGTGATGGGCGGATTTTGGAGACGCCACATGCTGTGGCCGGGATGAAATGAAGGAAGACAAAATAAGAGAGTAACACTGACAGAAATCAGAGAGGGAGACTCACGCTTCCGAAGGACCGAGATCCAGTCCGTGAAACACGTGGGAAGTGAAGCAAGTGTGACAGAACGAATTGAAAGGGAAAAAATCTCGGAAACTGAGATAAAAAGAGATAAAAAAAAGTGCCCAGAAAGATTCCCCTGCTAACCAGCACTTTCCTCTTTTGCAGCTAATTCCTCAACAACACTCCAACCAGTGAGCTTACCAGCTATAGTGCAAACAAAAACACTGACACTCTTGTAAGGGCCGGGCGACGCCCCCAATTAATGCCAGCTGGCCCAAGAATCCGATTGTGGGCAAACCGATCTCGACCTGGACGAGAGCAACCAAGAAAGCTCTCAAAGCCACCGCCAGCCTCCAAAACCATGACACCCTCTATCTCTTTCTCTCACTCTTTCTCTCCCTCTCCCTTTCTGTCTTGCTCTCTGTTGCCGGAACGTTCTCCAGTGAATGTGACTAATCCTACATACTGCCTCCACACAAAGAGGGAGAGTTTTTGGCAGGTAAAGTGACTATTATCCCTCTGTGGGGCCTAAGATATTTATATCCCCCTCTCTGACAGAGCGATAGTGTTCTGTGCCTGTGTATTCAGGCTCACAGTGAGCTGGGTAAAGGTGTGTATCCCTCTCTCTGACTCAGTAAGCAGTGATAGTGTTCTGTGCCTGTGTATTCAGGCTCACAGTGAGCTGGGTAAAGGTGTGTATCCCTCTCTCTGACTCAGTAAGCAGTGATAGTGTTCTGTGCCTGTGTATTCAGGCTCACAGTGAGCTGGGTAAAGGTGTGTATCCCTCTCTCTGACTCAGTAAGGAGTGACAGTGTTCTGTCCGACACAGGCTCCTTACAGACTAAGTCAGTGCTTCAAACTCTCATACGACACGGGCTGCTTACAGACTGAGTCAGTGCTTCAATCTTTCATATCCAACACGAGCTCCTTACAGACAGAGTCAGTGCTTCAATCTCTCCTGTCTGACACAGGCTCCTTACAGAAAAAGTCAGTGCTTCAAACTCTCATACAACATGGTCTGCTTACAGACAGAGTCAGTGTTTCAAACTCACCTGTCCGACACGGGCTCCTGACAGACGGAGTCAGTGCTTCAATCTCTCCTGTACGAAATGGGCTCCTTACAGACAAAGTCAGTGCTTCAAACTCTCATACGACACGGGCTGCTACTAGACTGAGTCAGTGCTGCAATCTCTCCAGTCCGACACGGGCTCCTTCCAGACAGAGTCAGTGCATCAAACTCTTGTGCGAAAGGGGCTGCTTACAGACAGAGTCAGTGCTTCAATCTCTCCTTGTTATACTGAGCCAAACAAGTTTGTCTCTTGAAGTACAATTAAAATCATGAAAGGGGAAATTTCTGCCTGATACGCTAAAAGCCAGCAGTATTAGAAAAGGACTGGGGCAAATCATAAAATAACTTTTCACCTTCATACAAAACAAAATAAAAACTAGAGGCAGCCCTAGAGTGCAAACCTCCGCCAAGGCAGCCCAAATCTTGCTGAGGGGCTTTCAAGATGATTTCAAGATGGCTGTCGTGGCAGCCATATTGTTAGACTGGTCGCAGTCAAAATCAATAGAGTACATCCCTGATGTAATAGCGACCCACCCACAAAATTTCAGAGATACCCGTACATTATTTTTTGAGTTTTCTTCACAAGCAAACAGACAAACAAACGGCACCGATCACATAACCTCCTGCCAACTTCGTATGGCGTTAGTAATGAACAGGCAGGTGGAGCTATTTAATAACATTTCCGTCACTGCTGCATGAATCAAGGCAGTATTTTTGGGTCAAACACCAAGTCTTTGGGATAAATGACAAAGGAAGAAAGAATTGAAGGAAAATAAGTGGTATTTTTGCCCCCTGATGTTCAGTTTCAGGTTTCTTCCTTTGTCATTTATCCCAAAGACTTGGTGTTTGACCCAAAAACTATCTCTGTAGTTTATCTCTGAAATGTTGTGGGCGGGTCGCTATTACATCAGGGATGTACTCTATTGATTTTGACTGCGACCAGTCTAACAATATGGCTGCCACGACAGCCATCTTGAAATCATCTTGAAACCCCCTCAGCAAGATTTGGGCTGCCTTGGCGGAGGTTTGCACTCTATGGCTGCCTCCAGTTTTTATTTTGTTTTGTATGAAGGTGAAAAGTTATTTTATGATTTGCCCCAGTCCTTTTCTAATACTGCTGGCTTTTAGCGTATCAGGCAGAAATTTCCCCTTCCATGATTTTAATTGTACTTCGAGAGACAAACTTGTTTGGCTCAGTATAACAAGGAGAGATTGAAGCACTGACTCTGTCTGTAAGCAGCCCCTTTCGCACAAGAGTTTGATGCACTGACTCTGTCTGGAAGGAGCCCGTGTCGAACTGGAGAGATTGAAGCACTGACTGTCTGTAAGAAGCCTGTGTCGGACAGGATTGATTGAAGCACTGACTCTGTCTGTAAGGAGCCCGTGTCTTTTGAGAGTTTGAAGCACTGACTTTGTCTGTAAGGAGCACATTTCGTACAGGAGAGATTGAAGCACTGACTCCGTCTGTCAGCAGCCCGTGTCGGACAGGTGAGGTTGAAACACTGACTCTGTCTGTAAGCAGCCCATACTGTATGAGAGTTTGAAGCACTGACTTTGTCTGTAAGGAGTCTGTGTCAGACAGGAGAGATTGAAGCACTGACTTTGTCTGTAAGGAGCTTGTGTAGGATATGAAAGATTGAAGCACTGACTCTGTCTGAAAGCAGCCTGTGTCGTATGAGAGTTTGAAGGACTGACTTTGTCGGTAAGGAGCCTGTGTCGGACAGGATTGATTGAAGCACTGACTTTGTCTGTAAGGAGCCCATTTTTTATGAAAGTTTGAAGCACTGACTCTCTCTGTTTGGAGCCCGTGTCGGACAGGTGAGGTTAAAGCACTAACTCTGTCTGTAAGGAGCCCATTATGTATAAGAGTTTGAAGCACTGACTCTGTCTGTAAGGAGCTTGTGTTGGATTTGAAAGATTGAAGCACTGACTCTGCCTGTAAGGAGCCCATGTCAAACAGGAGAGATTGAAGCACTGACTCTGTCTGTAAGGAGCCTTTGTCAGACAGTAGAGATTGAAGCACTGACTTTCTGGAAGGAGCCTGTGTCAGACAATAGATATTGAAGCACTGACTCTGTCTGTAAGGAGCCTGTGTCAGACAATAGAGAGTGAAGCACTGACTCTGTCTTAAAGAAGCCTGTGTCAGACAGGAGAGTTTGAAGCACTGACTCTGCCTGTAAGGAGCCTGTGTCAGACAGGAGAGATTGAAGCACTGACTCTGTCTGTAAGGAGCCCATGTCAGACAGTAATGATTGAAGCACTGACTCTGTCTGTAAGGAGCCTGTGTCAGACAGTAGAGATTGAAGCACTGATTCTGTCTGTAAGGAGCCTGTGTCAGACAGGAGAGATTGAAGCACTGACTCTGTCTGTAAGGAGCCCATGTCAGACAGTAATGATTGAAGCACTGACTCTGTCTGTAAGGAGCCTGTGTCAGACAGTAGAGATTGAAGCACTGACTCTGTCTGTAAGGAGCCTGTGTCAGACAGGAGAGATTGAAGCACTGACTCTGTCTGTAAGGAGCCTGTGTCAGACAGTAGAGATTGAAGCACTGACTCTGTCTGTAAGGAGCCTGTGTCAGACAGTCGAGATTGAAGCACTGTCTCTGTTTGTAAGGAGCCTGTGTCAGACAATAGAGATTGAAGCACTGACTCTGTCTGTAAGGAGCCTGTGTCAGACAGGAGAGATTGAAGCACTGACTCTGTCTGTAAGGAGCCTGTGTCAGATAGTAGAGATTGAAGCACTGACTCTGTCTGTAAGGAGCCTGTGTCAGACAGGAGAGAATGAAGCACTGACTCTGTCTGTAAGGAGCCTGTGTCAGACAGGAGAGAATGAAGCACTGACTCTGTCTGTAAGGAGCCTGTGTCAGACAGGAGAGAATGAAGCACTGACTCTGTCTGTAAGGAGCCTGAGCAGACAGGAGAGATTGAAGCACTGACTCTGTCTGTAAGGAGCCTGTGTCAGACAGGAGAGATTGAAGCACTGACTCTGTCTGTAAGGAGCCTGTGTCAGACAGGAGAGATTGAAGCACTGACTCTGTCTGTAAGGAGCCTGTGTCAGACAGGAGAGAATGAAGCACTGACTCTGTCTGTAAGGAGCCTGTGTCAGACAGGAGAGAATGAAGCACTGACTCTGTCTGTAAGGAGCCTGTGTCAGACAGGAGAGAATGAAGCACTGATTTTGTCTGTAAGGAGCCTGTGTCAGACAGTCGAGATTGAAGCACTGACTCTGTCTGTAAGGAGCCTGTGTCAGACAGTAGAGATTGAAGCACTGACTCTGTCTGTAAGGAGCCTGTGTCAGACAGGAGAGATTGAAGCACTGACTCTGTCTGTAAGGAGCCCATGTCAGACAGTAATGATTGAAGCACTGACTCTGTCTGTAAGGAGCCTGTGTCAGACAGTAGAGATTGAAGCACTGACTCTGTCTGTAAGGAGCCTGTGTCAGACAGGAGAGATTGAAGCACTGACTCTGTCTGTAAGGAGCCTGTGTCAGATAGTAGAGATTGAAGCACTGACTCTGTCTGTAAGGAGCCTGTGTCAGACAGGAGAGAATGAAGCACTGACTCTGTCTGTAAGGAGCCTGTGTCAGACAGGAGAGAATGAAGCACTGACTCTGTCTGTAAGGAGCCTGTGTCAGACAGGAGAGAATGAAGCACTGTCTCTGTTTGTAAGGAGCCTGTGTCAGACAATAGAGATTGAAGCACTGACTCTGTCTGTAAGGAGCCTGTGTCAGACAGGAGAGATTGAAGCACTGACTCTGTCTGTAAGGAGCCTGTGTCAGATAGTAGAGATTGAAGCACTGACTCTGTCTGTAAGGAGCCTGTGTCAGACAGGAGAGAATGAAGCACTGACTCTGTCTGTAAGGAGCCTGTGTCAGACAGGAGAGAATGAAGCACTGACTCTGTCTGTAAGGAGCCTGTGTCAGACAGGAGAGAATGAAGCACTGACTCTGTCTGTAAGGAGCCTGAGCAGACAGGAGAGATTGAAGCACTGACTCTGTCTGTAAGGAGCCTGTGTCAGACAGGAGAGATTGAAGCACTGACTCTGTCTGTAAGGAGCCTGTGTCAGACAGGAGAGATTGAAGCACTGACTCTGTCTGTAAGGAGCCTGTGTCAGACAGGAGAGAATGAAGCACTGACTCTGTATGTAAGGAGCCTGTGTCAGACAGGAGAGAATGAAGCACTGACTCTGTCTGTAAGGAGCCTGTGTCAGACAGGAGAGAATGAAGCACTGATTTTGTCTGTAAGGAGCCTGTGTCAGACAGTCGAGATTGAAGCACTGACTCTGTCTGTAAGGAGCCTGTGTCAGACAGTAGAGATTGAAGCACTGACTCTGTCTGTAAGGAGCCTGTGTCAGACAGGAGAGATTGAAGCACTGACTCTGTCTGTAAGGAGCCTGTGTCAGACAGTAATGATTGAAGCACTGACTCTGTCTGTAAGGAGCCTGTGTCAGACAGTAGAGATTGAAGCACTGACTCTGTCTGTAAGGAGCCTGTGTCAGACAGGAGAGATTGAAGCATTGACTCTGTCTGTAAGGAGCCTGTGTCAGACAGGAGAGATTGAAACACTGACTCTGTCTGTAAGGAGCCTGTGTCAGATAGTAGAGATTGAAGCACTGACTCTGTCTGTAAGGAACCTGTGTCAGACAGTAGAGATTGAAGCACTCACTCTGTCTGTAAGGAGCCTGTGTCAGACAGGAGAGAATGAAGCCCTGACTCTGTCTGTAAGGAGCCTGTGTCAGACAGGAGAGAATGAAGCACTGACTCTGTCTGTTAGGAGCCTGTATCAGACAGGAGAGAATGAAGCACTGACTCTGTCTGTAAGGAGCCTGTGTCAGACAGGAGAGATTGAAGCACTGACTCTGTCTGTAAGGAGCCTGTGTCAGACAGGAGAGATTGAAGCACTGACTCTGTCTGTGAGGAGCCTGTGTCAGACAGGAGAGAATGAAGCACTGACTCTGTCTGTAAGGAGCCTGTGTCAGACAGTCGAGATTGAAGCACTGACTCTGTCTGTAAGGAGCCTGTGTCAGGCAGGAGAGTTTGAAGCACTGACTCTGCCTGTAAGGAGCCTGTGTGAGACAGTAGAGATTGAAGCACTGATTCTGTCTGTAAGGAGCCTGTGTCAGACAGGAGAGATTGAAGCACTGACTCTGTCTGTAAGGAGCCCATTTCAGACAGTAATGATTGAAGCACTGACTCTGTCTGTAAGGAGCCTGTGTCAGACAGTAGAGATTGAAGCACTGCCTCTGTCTGTAAGGAGCCCGTGTCAGACAGTAATGATTGAAGCACTTACTCTGTCTATAAGGAACCTGTGTCAGACAGTAGAGATTGAAGCACTGACTCTGTCTGTAAGGAGCCTGTGTCAGACAGGAGAGATTGAAGCACTGACTCTGCCTGTCAGGAGCCTGTGTCAGACAGGAGAGATTGAAGCACTGACTCTGTCTGTAAGGAGCCCATGTCAGACAGTAATGATTGAAGCACTGACTCTGTCTGTAAGGATCCTGTGTCAGACAGTAGAGATTGAAGCACTGACTCTGTATGTAAGGAGCCTGTGTCAGACAAGAGAGATTGAAGCACTGCCTCTGTCTGTAAGGAGCCCGTGTCAGACAGTAATGATTGAAGCACTGACTCTGTCTGTAAGGAGCCTGTGTCAGACAGTAGAGATTGAAGCACTGACTCTGTCTGTAAGGAGCCTGTGTCAGACAAGAGAGATTGAAGCTCTGCCTCTGTCTGTAAGGAGCCCGTGTCAGACAGTAATGATTGAAGCACTGACTCTGTCTGTAAGGAACCTGTGTCAGACAGTAGAGATTGAAGCACTGACTCTGTCTGCCAGGAGCCTGTGTCAGACAATAGAGATTGAAGCACTGACTCTGTTTGTAAGGAGCCTGTGTCAGACAGGAGAGATTGAAGCACTGACTCTGTTTGTAAGGAGCCTGTGTCAGACAGGAGAGATTGAAGCACTGACTCTGCCTGTAAGGAGCCTGTGTCAGACAGGAGAGATTGAAGCACTGACTCTGCCTGTAAGGAGCCTGTGTCAGACAGGAGAGATTGAGGCACACAGCGGCCCGTCTGTGTTTTAAAGCAGGCACAGTATTGATTTGTTGCTGAGGAAATGCTGCTTGCCGCTAGCACGGCTCACGTTCTGCATATTTTCCATTGTGGGGTCAAAGGTCGCAGTGTTGTGATGTCATCAGTTAGTGCCTGTCTGCACCCCCTTCCGTTTTTAGAGCAGTGCTAAATTTACCCAGCCGCTGAGCTGCTATTGTAAGAGTTTGGAAAAATACTTCCCGTGACGCGAACACCTCCGACTTTGGGATTTGATTCTTTCCCAGTGTAACCGTGACACCACCCCCTCGCTGTGTGTGCATATGTGTGTGTTCATATGTGTGTGTGTGTGTGTGTGTGTGTGTGTGTGCATATGTGTGTGTGTGTGTGTGTGTGTGTGTGCATATGTGCGTGTGTGTGTGTGTGTGTGTGTGTGCATATGTGTGTGTGTGTTTTGTGTGTGTGTGTGTGTGTGTGCATATGTGTGTGGGCATTTTGTATATGTGTGTGTGTGTGTGTGTGTGCATATGTGTGTGTTCATATGTGTGTTTGTGTGTGTGTGCATATGTGTGTATGTGTGTGTGTGTGTGTGGATGTGCGCATATGTGTGTTTGTGTTTGTATGTGTATTTGTGTGTGTGTGTGTGCGTGTGTTTGTGTGTGTATGTGTACATATGTGTATGTGTGTGTGTGTATGCGCACACTCGTGCGTATGTGTGTATGTGTGTATGTGTATGTGTGCATGTAAATGTGTAAGTGTGTGTCCCTGGATGTTGGCGTATTGAGGCCCAGCAGTACCGTTTGGGTTAGCAAACACTGGGGCTCTGTGCTGTTCTCAGATCAGTGTTACAGCAGTGCACTCAGCAGTGCTGACAGGTGAAGGGGGGGCAGTCGGAGCACACACTGGGGCTCTGTGCTGTTCTCAGATCAGTGTTACAGCAGTGCACTCGGCAGTGCTGACAGGTGAAGGGGAGGGAGTCGGCGCACACACTGGGGCTCTGTGCTGTTCTCAGATCAGTGTTACAGCAGTGCACTCAGCAGTGCTGACAGGTGAAGGGGGGGCAGTCGGAGCACACACTGGGGCTCTGTGCTGTTCTCAGATCAGTGTTACAGCAGTGCACTCAGCAGTGCTGACAGGTGAAGGGGGGGCAGTCGGAGCACACACTGGGGCTCTGTGCTGTTCTCAGATCAGTGTTACAGCAGTGCACTAGGCAGTGCTGACAAGTGAAGGGGGGGGGTCAGTCTGAGCACACACTGGGGCTCTGTGCTGTTCTCAGATCAGTGTTACAGCAGTGCACTCAGCAGTGCTGACAGGTGAAGGGGGGGCAGTCGGAGCACACACTGGGGCTCTGTGCTGTTCTCAGATCAGTGTTACAGCAGTGCGCTCAGCAGTGCTGACAGGTGAAGACGGAGCATTCGGAATGCAGTGCTGCTGCTGGGTTTTTCTGAGCCGCTGTCAGATGGACCCACTCGGCCCTCAGTCATTACTGTTCCTAGTATATCGGCTCTTTATCCTGATGTTCTTCATCTCAGTGACTGTAAGATGACATCTCACTGTGGCACAGGCCTGTAGCTGATTGTAGTCTTTTGTCCTGCTGTTGTTTGAGAGTGAATTGCGATTCCACGCCTGTAGGCTTCTTCCACTTTCACATATGTGCCTCATATTTGTGTGTATTTATGTGTGTGCCTGCCTTTGTGTGTGTCTGTGTGCGTGCCTGAGTGTGTGTGCCTGCGCGTGTGTCTATGCTTGGAGGGGGGAAGGAGTGTGTCTGCACATGCGTTTGTGTGTGGGGGAAATGGAGTGTGTGTGTGTGGGTGTGTGTGTGCGTTTGCGTGTGTGCGTGGTTGTGTGTGCCTGCGTGTGTGCGTGTTTGTGTGTGCGCCCTGCGTGTGTGAGTGTTTGTGTTCTTGCACTTGCTACAAAGTCAGAACCAGAAAAAACATTTTTTTCCCTCCAGAGTGCAGATATTTTTGGGAAGTGAGGACATTTTTGCCGGTCCTCACAACTACAAAGGCTAATTCTGTCTTAGTAGTTAAGGTTTGGAGTAAGGTTAGAATTAGAGATAGGTTTAGGGTAAGGTTAGAATTAGGAACAGGTTAAGGTTAGGTCAATGGTTTGGGTAAGCTTAGAATTAGGGATAGGTTAATATTAGGGTAAGTGTTTGGGGTAAGGTTAGAGTTAGGGATAGGTGAAGGCTAGGGTAAAGTTTTGGGGTAAGGTTAGAATTAGGGATAAATTAAAGCTGCAGTTGGAAAGTTTTAGAAAAGTAGCTCTTTGTAATTTTTTGCTAAAACTGTCACTGTGTACTGACAGTATTACATAAAACTAGTACTCTGTAGTTAAAAAAAGGCTCATTTTAACACACCTAATGCTCCTACTGCAATTTAAAAGAATCGTTCAGACCGACCAAAAAGAACCAATTAGAGCCAGGATGGTGTCTGACAGCCGTCAAACAGTGCACATGCACGCGCTGCAGACAGCCCCTCCCCTTCCTCCTCAGTTCACGCCAGTGCTCAGTCAAGTTCAAATCTCCGAGAGCGGGTTCAGGAGCTTAGAGCCGTCAGCGAGGAAAAAAATACCGAAGCCTCCGTTATCAGAAACGGCACACATGGCTAAGACGAGTAAAAAAGGAAGCCAGAAGAAAAAAGTGCAAAAGAAAGAATTTAACTAAACCCAGGATAAAACCAGAGTGAACATCGGAGTGGATTTTTAGAGGTGGAAGGAACTCCGTGATCTGGAAGGATTAAAAACTGACGCAGAGTTTGTGACTTTTCTCCTTGACAGGTAAACCCCTGCTTTATTTGTTGGTTCATTTTTTGCTCTGCAAAAAAGCGAGTTGGCGTCGCTGACATGATCACCAAGCTAACCCCAGCCCTAACCAGCATCAATTCATTTTCGCTCTGCAAATAAGCGAGTGAACGTCGTTTACAAGCACATTCGCTGTTGGAATAGCCAGAGTCTTGTAATTTTTACAGTACTCCGCAGTGCATGTGATGTTACTGTGATGTTGCAGTCGAAGTAACGTTAGCGTGTTTCAGATGCTAGGGCTAACGTTAATGGCGTTTTATTGGAGAGCAGCAGAAAATATCTTTATGAAGTGACCTGGCAGTCTTATCAGTTGTGTTGTTGTCCTTATAAATATGTGTAACGTTTCAGTGCTCTCACAGCTAAATGCTGACATACATGATTTACTGGCCATTCAGCTGGATTCACAACAGTTTCTGTACTCAAAAAACGGGTAACTTGCTGAAATAAGCGTGTGCTGGGTTTTTAATGAATACATACTGCTGTAGATTACTTTTCATGTCGACATGATTTATTTCTGCTCGTTTGATGGCAGGCGTGTCGTTGGACTTGAAAAATCCGGGGCTAATATCCCTCCTTTTTTTGAAAATAATTAATCCTGGCTAATTCTAGATCGGTTTCCGTTATTAACAAGTTTTTCAATTCACGAATAATCAAGTGGCAATCGAAGAGACAGCTTCTCTCCCTCATGTGATCTAAAAGCGACAAAATAATGGGCTGCATTCAGGACAGAAAAATAATTTAATTATAATTAGGTCTATGCACCTGCACTCGGCGACGGCATTTCAGGCTAGTCAGTGGTTTCGTCCGTTTACATTTTCCAATCGGACAGCTGTCTATTTTTTTACTACGAATTGAGCGACCGTGCTGGAAAAACAGGTGTATGTACTTGTCGCCAAAATTACCTTTATTCGCTGAAGAGTTATGAAATGCCATTGCCGAGAGATGGTGCATAGACCTAATTATAATCAAATAACTTTTCGGTACTGAATGTAGCCTATTATTTTGTCGCCGTTTGAGAGAGAAGCCGTGTCTTCAACAGCCACTTGAATGAAGGAAAACCATCTAGAATTTGCCAGGACTAATTATTATCCCTCGCCGCGCGATTAGCGCTAAGCGGGGGATATAGCATTGAGCTCCGTCCGTCCGTACGGACACATAAAATTGAGGTGGCGGAGGGTATTGTCATGTTAGTGGCAAACACTTGTTTTCAATAAAATGAGGGATATTAGCCCCGGAATTTTCTGGTCTCACGACGCGCCTGTTTGTTGGCCAGCAGTGTTGACTGTTCGCAACAGTAACGTCCAGCCTCTGCAACTTGGCCGCTTTCAGAATGTGAAAGTGCGAAATCTCTATGCAGTTGCATGCATAACAGTTTGCGTGCCTTCGTGTGCACGGCAGCTTTCTGGGGGAGGGTCTAAGGAGTGCAGTGGAGAGCGAGGGGGAGGGATCTGAAAGTCGCTTTTTTCACATTTTTGTGCGAAGTCCTCTCTCTCCTCAAAGTTAGCAAATGCAGCTTTAAGATCAGGGTTAGGGTTTGGGTTCGGCATACATTGCTTATTGTTAAGATTAGGGAAAGGCTGTGGAGACACAGGAAGATTGAATGGAAGTCAATGTTATGTCCTCACAAAGATATCAGTACAATGATGTGCGTGTGTGTGTGCGCGTACGTGTTTGTGTGTGTGTGTGTGTGTGTGTGTGTGTGTGTGCGCACGCGTGTGCGTGCGTGTGCGTGCGTGTGTGTGTGTGTGTGTGTGTGTGTGCGCGTACGTGTGTGTGTGTGTGTGTGTGTGTGTGCGCGTACGTGTGTGTGTGTGTGTGTGCGTGCGCGCGCGCGTGTGTTCTCTTACCCAGTTTTTCTCAGGCAGTTTGCAGCAGGACTCAGTTGGGCATCATGTGACAGTCCTTACCTCCCGTCACATCATTTTATCTGAAGCAGTTGACCCGTGAAATGGCTGCTACACTCTTCACTGCCCTTCCAACCTGCTGGTTACCGTGGTGACATACTGTTTACACGCCACTGGAGCCCTCCATTAATCTGTGCAGGCAGAAGGATTGCCTGCTGTTTCCAGCTGCCAGGGATAGTTTGCGCTCTCAAGCTGAAGTCGTGTCATTATTAGCATGTAAGCTCAGGCCCAGCGCTACTAATAAAGGACATGTGACATTATTAGGATGTTGGGGCTGGCCTGGCACTCGTAAAAAAGCAAATGTCTTTTTGTTTGCGTGCAGTACCATCTCTAGTAAATAAGCAAATGAGATATTGTTTGCATGTTAGAGTCCCGGCATAGGTCTATGAGAGAAATAAATGTGACTTTGCTACTCTTTTAGTGCACAGTTCCAACTCTAGAAAAAGAGTTATTGTGACATTGTTAGCATGCTAGCGCTCAGGCCCAGCTCTCGTACAAGGGTTAATGTGACATTGTTAGCATGTTACCGCTCAGGCCCAGCTCTAGTCAAAGGGTTAATGTGACATTGTTAGCATGTTAGCTCAGACCCTGCTCTAGTCAAAGGGTTAATGTGACCTTGTTAGCGCTCAGGCCCAGCTCTAGTCAAAGGGTTAATGTGACATTGTTAGCATGTTAGCTCAGGCCCAGCTCTAGTAAAAGATTCATGTGACACTGTCAACATGTTAGCTCAGGCCCATCTCTGATAAATAAGGAAACATGACATTGTTAGCATGTTAGCTTCGGCCAAGCTGTAGTATTAAAGGACACGTGACATTGTTAGAATGTTAGCTTCGGCCAAGCTGTAGTATTTAAGGACAACGTGACATTGTTAGAATGTTAGCTTCGGCCAAGCTGTAGTATTAAAGGACACGTGACATTGTTAGAATGTTAGCGCCCAGGCCCAGCTCTAGTAAAAAAGGACATGTGGCATTGTTAGCTTGTTAGCATGCAGTCCTAACCCTTGTAAACAAGTGAGATGTGACATTGTTGGCATGTTAGCACGCAGACCCAGGTCTAATTAAAAGTAAATGTGTCATTGTTTGCATGCTGCCTTGCAGGCAAAGGTACTTATAGTAAAGTAAATATTTTTTGTAGATTGGCACACAGGTCCGGCTGTATTAAAAGGTGAATGCGTCACTCTTGACATGCAGGCCCGGCTCTGGAAATTGGTTTGTGTGTGCGTGTGTGTGTGTGCGCGCGCGTGCGTGTGTGTGTGTGTGTGTCAGCCGAAGGCTTAGTGTGGGGTTATTCTGAGGTGGCATTTTCGAGGCAGGAAAATTGTTATAGAAGCGATTCACACATGCGCGCATACACGCATACACGGACGCACGCACACACACACAGACTCACACACAAGCACGCATGCACGGACGCACACACACACACACACACGTTTATGGATATTTGCGCGTATGTGTGCATGTGTTTCTGTTGGGATGTGTTGTGCATCTGTAGTTTGGTGTGTTCGCTTTTGTGTATAAGAAACAACATCAGCAGACTCTGTGAAGTCCACAAGCTATTTGGACAGTAACTGAATTTTGAAGACAGTTATTTCTCTGCTGTTCACTCCATTAGGATGTAAATACTCTTGAATTAAAGTCTCCACTTCTTGGAATTAGGCTACTGCCCTTTAAAATTATCACACTGTCCAAGTACTTTCAGACTTCACTGATGGGTCTGGGTCTTCATGTCTGGGAATTCAGTGATTGTTGGAGGATCTTTGGCATGGTGTTTGCACGACAGACACCTAAAGATGATTATGTGAAATTAATTGCCATAATTAATTACCACACAATTATGTGCATGCATAGTTATGTTGTAATTAACCCCTTTGCGCAGATATAGATGCCGGCATCAGTAAATTCCGAAATTTAATTCCAAAATAATTCTGTAATTGAATTTCCAAATGTCTTGCTTCAGTGGAATTATTTTCCAGAGTCTCTGTGACATTAGTACTCAGTTATAAAGCCTCAATAGGCTCATGCACAACAGGAAAAAATGGCATTATTTGTATTCTGTGCAAAGGGGTTAACTATGTTCTGATTATTTTAGCCATCATGACATGCAGAAAGTAATTACGTAAAAGATCACTTGGTAACCCTTTCACTGAATTGATACTTTTGTTCAGTGTGTTATTGGAGGTCCTATCTCCATCTTCTCTTGAGTGAACTCATTTTAATTTTATTAACCTCCAGAGACTGTATGAGAAGACAGTCAGATAATATTAATATTTGACGCAGTGGACTCTATTTTTGTGCCATTGCAAATGGAAGTGCATGCAGTGGTAATTTTATGCACGGTTTTGTCCGTTGTAAATAGCACATTTATTACCTTCTCCCAGTTCGATAATTTCCTGCTCTGAAATAGCAGCGTTTTTGTCTCTTAGGGTTGGACAGCTCCAGAGGAGATGCGTCAGTGTTTAAAGCTGGTGCTGTGCTATCTTCATGTCACAGACCTTGTCTGCGATTTGACTGACCCAAACCACCGTTTTGCACAAATGCTGTTGCTGTGTGAAAATTGCTTGGACTGAATGGCAGCCAGCCAGAGCTGTTTGCTCATAAACCCAAATCATTTCTTTACCATTTTGATTTTCCTTATATGTCTTATAAATAATTCCTTCAAAATTGTGGTTGGGTCTTTTGGGAAGTGGAGGATGAAGGGCTTTTTTATCCATACATATGTTTTTTTGTGTGGGGAAACCTTCATTTAACCAGGAAAATCCCTTGAGATTCAAAATCTCTTTTTCGAGGGAGACCTGGCCAAGACAGCTCACCATTTCACTTAAAATTACAAAGTGTGTCCACAACAGGAGTGACAAATTAGAATAAGTTAACAAAATACAGAATCAGAATCAGAATCAGAATCAGACGACTTTATTTGTCCTAAAAAAGGCGATTCAGTTTCTCCAGTCTACAGGGGAAGGTAGACTGCAGCGGGTCGCACCCTGAGAAGCGCCCCGGAAACTTCTCCTTTGAAAAGGTTACAGATGCAGAACACAGAACAAACATATATAACATATATTGATGACATCAGACATAATACACATAAGGTTTATAACACAACACGCGGGAAACGTTTTGGAATCTTTTCAGGGGAATGGGGAAAGGAGAGAGATGGGGGAAGAAGGGATTAAACCGAAGGACAACAACTGCACACCTTACTTACATACAATCTTACGCTACAGTCTATGCTTCAGCACACCCAAGGAGACTAAATTGTTCAACTGTAGAGTATTTTTGAGGTTATTCCAAGACCAGGGAGCAAAATGGGAAAAGGCTCTTTCGCCGAGCTCTGAGGAAATCCGAGGTACTTGGTAAAGTAACCTTTTCGTGGAACGAAGCTGATAATGGTTGCTGAGTGGGGTCAAACGGCTGCTGAGGTAAGGAGGTAATTTACCCAATATGGTCTTATATATAAAAATGAACCAATGATGCTGTCTCCTTTAGGTTAAAGAAGGCCATGAAACAAGATTATAGAGTTTACAGTCGTGTGTGCGGTATTGTGAGCTTGTTGTGAAGCGCAGTCCACTATGATACATACAGTCCAAAGTGCTTAGAGAAAGGGAGGATGCATTCATGTAAATAATGTCACCGTAATCTAAAACATTAACAAAGGTGGCTTGTACATTTTTTTTCGAGCTTAAAAGTCAAAACAAGTTTGTCACAATAATAGAAACCTAATCAAACTTTTAGTTTCTTTCCAAGCTTGACAATATCTTTGAATGAAAGATTTTTATCAATCCAAATACCGAAGTACTTGTAGGATGATACTCTTTCAGTAATATCCCCTCACAACATATGAAAACTAAGAGTCAGTTGTGACTGAGACTGTGCTCTAGAAAACATCATACATTTCGTTTTTTTGGCATTCGAGAGTCATGCAATGAGTCCTGCACCTGAATGAAGGCCAAATGAAGCTGAGTCACTGCCTGCCTTAATGAGGGGGCAGATGAATAGAGTTCTGTATCATCAGTATAGAGGTGTACTTTGCAGTTATTTAAATTTTTACTGGGGTTAAAATTGAGCCTTGAGGGACACCTTTTGTAACCTCCATAATAAGGCTTAATAAGTGACCAGTAAAGAAACGCATTGGGTCCTGTTCATTAGGTAATTCCTGGACCATTTCATGGTTGTTTCACCTGCACCAATGGTTAATGGAGTCAAACGCCCGACTCAAATTAATAAAAAGGGCAGCACAAGCCCAATTAACATCAGTCTTTCTCTAGTTTTAATATCAGGAGTGCTGTTCTGTGTATGGTTTAAGTCACTCATGCCTTTTCTCACAAAACACGTTTCTTGGTGAATTGACTTCTATCCCCCCAAACCCCTCTACACATTAGTATGTTAGAGCACGACTCTCAGAAAATAAAACAAGGTGGCGGTAACACAAGTTTGGTGCTTGTTCTTTACCAGACAAAGTTGCCGGTTCGCTATGGCATTAATGCGCTTGTCTCAATGACTGCGGCTGATCTGATTGGCCTGAATGGAACCAAACCCCCACCACACCCACACGTAATTAATTCATTTTTCACCAACCCTTTTTTCAACAGTGCCACAGCTGAGCCATCGTCTCGTGTTAAGAAATTACTGGTATGGAGTCAGACACGCTCAGTTTGGATCTGCGATACTGTTTGCACTTGTGTTTGCTGACTGTGGTTAGATCACCCGAATAATACTGGTTGCAGATGCTGTCCAGTCGTCCCAAAATTCTTGCTTCACCATATCCCCTCTCTTGTGATCCACATGAAAGCAGCATTGAAGGATGAATTAAGAGAATTCCGGTTATGGGGTAAAATTTTGGAGGTGATTCTCTCTTCTTCATGAGGATATTTGGACCAGCCTAAGAAGCGGGTAAAGAGACAAAGCTGCAGTCCGTTTGATGCATCATCATCATCACAGGTCACTTGTTTTCCCTCACAAACATTAAGTTGCCCCACGATGGCAAGCGAGCTGAGGAAGAGGGGCATTTCAATTCGCACATACGTGTTGGTGTGTATTCCTGGAACATACACACACAAGAGCCTGACTGCATCTGTCAGGATCATTGTGACTACTCTATTTATAGGGCTTGTCTTTTCTAGGTCAGTCACGCCGGCCTGGCTGTGCGCGATGTGTGTTCTTCTGTGAACGAGTACGACACAGTCACGTGTGTGCACTGGCAACTGCAAGTGTTCCTTAGTAATTATGAATAATATTAGGCTTGTACCCTGTCTCTCTGTCCTAAATCAGGACGCGTGCAGATGGTTTGTTTGCTGAAAAATCTCCACTGTTTGGCTGCTGATGCCAGAATAATGATATGGAGCATCTCTCGAGGATTCAGGCCTCGAGCTGCCCTTCTGCTCTGTTCTAAAGCCTCTTTGTGACGGTATCATTTTTGCATGTTGTGCAAATAATGTCTTCATTAAACTTAAGAGCATGTCTCTGCTTATGAAACTTCATAAGTTTTTACATCCCTGGAATGCCTTGGGAATCTCCATCATTCCCAGTGAGGGAGCTGTTGTGCGGACTCTGTCGAATCTCCATCATTCCCAGTGAGGGAGCTGTTGTGCGGACTCTGTCGAATCTCCATCATTCCCAGTGAGGGAGCTGTTGTGCGGACTCTGTCGAATCTCCATCATTCCCAGTGCGGGAGCTGTTGTGCGGACTCTGTCGAATCTCCATCATTCCCAGTGAGGGAGCTGTTGGGCGGACTCTGTCGAATCTCCATCATTCCCAGTGAGGGAGCTGTTGTGCGGACTCTGTCGAATCTCCATCATTCCCTGTGAGGGAGCTGTTGTGCGGACTCTGTCGAATCTCCATCATTCCCAGTGAGGGAGCTGTTGGGGGGACTCTGTCGAATCTCTATCATTCCCAGTGAGGGAGCTGTTTGGCGGACTCTGTCGAATCTCCATCATTCCCAGTGAGGGAGCTGTTGTGCGTACTCTGTCGAATCTCCATCATTCCCAGTGAGGGAGCTGTTGGGCGGACTCTGTCGAATCTCCATCATTCCCAGTGAGGGAGCTGTTGGGCGGACTCTGTCGAATCTCCATCATTCCCAGTGAGGGAGCTGTTGGGCGGACTCTGTCGAATCTCCATCATTCCCAGTGAGGGAGCTGTTGGGCGGACTCTGTCGAATCTCCATCATTCCCAGTGAGGGAGCTGTTGTGCGGACTCTGTCGAATCTCCATCATTCCCAGTGAGGGAGCTGTTGTGCGGACTCTGTCGAATCTCCATCATTCCCAGTGAGGGAGCTGTTGGGCGGACTCTGTCGAATCTCCATCATTCCCAGTGAGGGAGCTGTTGTGCGGACTCTGTCGAATCTCCATCATTCCCTGTGAGGGAGCTGTTGTGCGGACTCTGTCGAATCTCCATCATTCCCAGTGAGGGAGCTGTTGGGGGGACTCTGTCGAATCTCTATCATTCCCAGTGAGGGAGCTGTTTGGCGGACTCTGTCGAATCTCCATCATTCCCAGTGAGGGAGCTGTTGTGCGGACTCTGTCGAATCTCCATCATTCCCAGTGAGGGAGCTGTTGGGCGGACTCTGTCGAATCTCCATCATTCCCAGTGAGGGAGCTGTTGGGCGGACTCTGTCGAATCTCCATCATTCCCAGTGAGGGAGCTGTTGTGCGGACTCTGTCGAATCTCCATCATTCCCAGTAAAGGAGCTGTTGTGTTGACTCTGTCGAATCTCCATCATTCCCAGTGAGGGAGCTGTTGTGCGGACTCTGTCGAATCTCCATCATTCCCAGTGAGGGAGCTGTTGTGCGGACTCTGTCGAATCTCCATCATTCCCAGTTAGGGAGCTGTTGTGTGGACTCTGTCGAATCTCCATCATTCCCAGTGAGGGAGCTGTTGTGCGGACTCTGTCGAATCTCCATCATTCCTAGTTAGGGAGCTGTTGTGTGGACTCTGTCGAATCTCCATCATTCCCAGTGAGGGAGCTGTTGTGCGGACTCTGTCGAATCTCCATCATTCCTAGTTAGGGAGCTGTTGTGCGGACTCTGTCGAATCTCCATCATTCCCAGTGCGGGAGCTGTTGGGCGGACTCTGTCGAATCTCTATCATTCCCAGTGAGGGAGCTGTTGGGCGGACTCTGTCGAATCTCCATCATTCCCAGTGAGGGAGCTGTTGTGCTGACTCTGTCGAATCTCCATCATTCCCAGTGAGGGAGCTGTTGGGCGGACTCTGTCGAATCTCCATCATTCCAAGTGAGGGAGCTGTTGTGCGGACTCTGTCGAATCTCCATCATTCCCAGTGAGGGAGCTGTTGTGCGGACTCTGTCGAATCTCCATCATTCCCAGTGAGGGAGCTGTTGTGCTGACTCTGTCGAATCTCCATCATTCCCAGTGAGGGAGCTGTTGGGCGGACTCTGTAGAATCTCCATCATTCCCAGTGAGGGAGCTGTTGTGCAGACTCTGTCGAATCTCTGTCATTCCCAGTGAGGGAGCTGTTGTGCGGACTCTGTCGAATCTCCATCATTCCCAGTGAGGGAGCTGTTGTGCGGACTCTGTCGAATCTCCATCATTCCCAGTGAGGGAGCTGTTGTGCGGACTCTGTCGAATCTCCATCATTCCCAGTGAGGGAGCTGTTGTGCGGACTCTGTCGAATCTCCATCATTCCCAGTGAGGGAGCTGTTGGGCGGACTCTGTCGAATCTCTATCATTCCCAGTGAGGGAGCTGTTGGGCGGACTCTGTCGAATCTCCATCATTCCCAGTGAGGGAGCTGTTGTGCGGACTCTGTCGAATCTCCATCATTCCCAGTGAGGGAGCTGTTGTGCGGACTCTGTCGAATCTCCATCATTCCCAGTTAGGGAGCTGTTGTGCGGACTCTGTCGAATCTCCATCATTCCCAGTGAGGGAGCTGTTGGGCGGACTCTGTCGAATCTCCATCATTCCCAGTGAGGGAGCTGTTGGGCGGACTCTGTCGAATCTCTATCATTCCCAGTGAGGGAGCTGTTGGGCGGACTCTGTCGAATGTCCATCATTCCCAGTGAGGGAGCTGTTGGGCGGACTCTGTCGAATCTCCATCATTCCCAGTGAGGGAGCTGTTGTGCGGACTCTGTCGAATCTCCATCATTCCCAGTGAGGGAGCTGTTGGGCGGACTCTGTCGAATCTCCATCATTCCCAGTGAGGGAGCTGTTGTGCGTACTCTGTCGAATCTCCATCATTCCCAGTGAGGGAGCTGTTGGGCGGACTCTGTCGAATCTCCATCATTCCCAGTGAGGGAGCTGTTGTGCTGACTCTGTCGAATCTCTATCATTCCCAGTGAGGGAGCTGTTGGGCGGACTCTGTCGAATCTCCATCATTCCCAGTGAGGGAGCCGTTGTGCGGACTCTGTCGAATCTCCATCATTCCCAGTGAGGGACCTGTTGTGCGGACTCTGTCGAATCTCCATCATTCCCAGTTAGGGAGCTGTTGGGCGGACTGCGTCTCATAGGTTTGTTGTCGTTCTTGTTGACACCGTATGCCTTGGGAAGATTTTAGGAAAAGACAGTCACCATGTGTTTTTAGATGGGAAATGCTGTATGCTGTATGGATTAGGTGAGATCAGCTCACCTACTGTCTATTCCTGCTGGGGAGTGTCCCTGCAATCTAAGATCAGGGCTGTGCTCTCATTGGCTGGTGCTAATAGTCTCTCTGCGGTCGGATTGTGTGGTGTATTGTGAGATGGTCTCCAGTAATCTCCTGGAGCATGGCCTGTGCTTTTTAGGAGTTTGATAGAGCTGAGATTTCTATGAATATTTGACCCAAGTGTCATGTCCTGAGTGTTTACAAACTTGTTTCTCCCTGCAGTGCAGTAGTCCACGTTAGTTTCGGTGTTGATATGTTTAATTTATTCCCATTAATATAATTGTTTTCTCATTCCACTCCCCTCCCCTTGTGATCCCATCCGGAGATTGCACACTGCTTTCCACTTTGTTGATTGTCGTCTTCGGATGTTTAAGTTTCTGGTTTCGGTCTGCCATTTGCTGGGCTGTTGTTGTTTGTCTTCGGTGATTGAACTGAAGCTCCAGTATTTACAGTATTTCTGAGAGATTCCTGTGCCAGTGCTGCCGGCTCTGCTGACTGGTCCGGGAGCGAGCGTCTGGCCTGTGTGCTCTGATCCACTGAGCTGTCCCCTCCGCTACTGAGCTCAGATCAGTCCCTGCAGCTCCGCCTAGTGTTCCTGTTTGCTCCTGCCTGACCAGGGCCGTCCTTTGATTATCCTCATTGTTCTTCTGTTGAATATTCATGTCTTCCATTTATAAGAGACGCCTGTTCGGCTTATCACTCGTCCAGCTGTGGCTCCTGCTCTGGCATTGTTGAAACAGAGATGGTGGTTTTTTTGCACAAGTGCCTTCACTGGCGGTCAGTGTCACTGGGGGGCAGGAACTTATCCAGGGTCTTCCGTTAACCTGGCTGCTCTGTCCCTTACACCTGCCACCTCCTGCCTGACCTGCTCTGTCTCGTACACCTGCCACCTCCTGCCTGACCCGCTCTGTCCCGGACAGCTGCCATATCCTGCCTGACCCGATTTGTCCCGTATACCTGTCGCCTTCTGCCTGACCTCCTCTTTCTTGTAAACTTGTGTTATGGCCCCAATTTGTTATCACATTACAACACAGCAACAGCAAGGGATGACAGACACAGTTTTAAAAACTTAACCACATTTAATTAACAAAGACAATAACAACCAACTAACGAACTAATCTATTGACCAAGATTGATATATAAAAAAAACAACAAGTATTTACAGTCCCTTGGTCTTGGTGGCTTGGTGATGTCCTGGGTGAGAAAAATCCACAAAAGAAACTTAACAGGTCTTGAACATAAATGACAGGTCTGGTCACACGTATCCTTCTTCTTGCAATTTCTCCTACTACTTTACTGTCTCAGTTCTTTTCCTTATATACTCTTTTGCAGACCCCACCCACATTTAGACCTCTTTTTTTTTAATTTTCTGAGACTTGCCCCAGACATGTCCAGGACATGTCTAAACATGACTCCAGTCTGAGCTTAACAAAAAAAAGGTAAATACTGCCATCTAGTGGCCTATATTCACATTACACCTCCATTCTAAAAGGGAAAAATTTTGACTCATAAAGGCAAAATTTTTCTTTTCAATACAAAATGGTTAAGTGAACACTTGTCTATATATACATATCATACAATATTCAAACACATGATATATATATACCCATTCAAACACGGGATAAGCAATCAGCAATTACATTGTCTGTACCCTTCACATGCTTAATTTCCAAGTCAAACTCCTGTAAAATCAAACTCCAATTCAACAATCTCCGATTCTTGTTTTTCATCTTACTCAAAAACATTAACGGATTGTGGTCAGTGTACACAATCATTGGCTTTTGTCCTGTACAAACATGAACCTCAAAGTGTTGTTAAGAAAGGACCAGAGCCAACAGTTCCTTCTCTATTGTGGAATAGTTCCTTTGGTGGCGATTGAACTTCCTGGAGAAGTATGCCACGGGATGCTCAATGTCATCAGAGTCACTTCTCTGTAGGAGCACAGATCCACAAGCTTGGTCGCTAGCATCGACCGCGATGGAGAACGGTTTGTTGAAGTCAGGAGATTTGAGCACGGGGAAGTGACACAGCAGAGACTTCAGGTGATCGAAGGCTCTCTGGCATGCATCATCCCAGGTGAACTTTACGCCTTTCTTCAGTTGGTTAGTTAGACTGAGAGCAATCTCAGCAAAGTTCTTGCAGAACTTGCGGTAGTACCCGATCATTCCAAGGAAGCGGCGCAAAGCTTTTTTGTTGTCAGGAACTGGAAAGTCCATGATGGCTTGGACTTTAGCATTTATGGGTGCCACCTTACCCTGGCCTATGACGTAGCCAAGATAGGTGACAGTAGCATAACCAAAGTCACTCTTGCTCAGGTTAACAGTCAGGTTAGCCTGGGTCAGGCGCTGGAACAACGTCTCTACATCTTTTAAATGTTCTTCCCAGGAGTTACTCCATGTGATCAGGTCATCGATGTACGCAACCGTGTGTGGCAATCTGGCGATTGTAGACTGTATCATCCTTTGGAACGTGGCTGGGGCATTTTTCATGCCAAAGGGTAGGACTTCATACTGGTACAATCCAGATGGTGTGGCAAAAGCAGAGATGCTCTTGGCCCTCTCAGTTAAAGGCACACACCAATAACCCTTCAATAAATCAATCTTGGTCAGAAACTTTGCTTGCCCTACACTATCAATACAATCATCAATCCTAGGTATTGGAAACACATCAGTTCTAGTTACAGCATTGACTTTGCGATAATCTGTGCAGAATCTAGTACTTCCATCAGGTTTTGGAACTAGCACACAGGGTGAGCTCCAATCGGAGTTGGAGGGTCTGATAATATCATGTTTTAACATGTACTCAACCTCTTTCTCAGCAATCTTTCTCTTTTCAGGATTCATCCGGTATGGATGCTGTTTTATTGGTTTGGCATCACCAACATCTACATCATGAGAGGCTATAGTAACTCTCTTTGGAACATCAGGAAACAAATCCTCATATTTCTTGATCAACCTTTCAAACTGATCTCTCTGTGAGGGTTCTAAGTGCTGGAGTTTTACATCAAGATTTTGCAACACTTCAGTGTTTGACAATTTACATGAAAGAACTTCAGCTTTAATTCTTGGTTCATCATCTTGAAACTCCCCCTCATCTTCACACGTTTCGACCATTGGAGAATCTGAAGTGACAGCTGCAACCCTAGCATTTCTGTCATGATAAGGCTTTAGCATGTTAATATGACACAATTGTTTTGGTTTTCTCCTATCTGGAGTCTTCACAATGTAATTGAGATCATTGAGTTTTGTCAGAATTTCATAAGGACCATGAAATCTTGCCTGCAATGGATTGGACTGCAAGGGAAACAACGCAAGGACCTTTTCTCCTGGTTTAAACTCACGGCTTCTAGCCTTATGATCATACCAAGTTTTCATTTTTCCCTGAGTTGATTTCAAGTTCTCTTTGGCAAGGTCACAAGCTGCACGCAATCTTTCCTTGAACTTGCTAACATAGTCTAACAGACTGATATGCGGCTCTTTCTCTTGCCATTGTTCACTCAATAATAGCAAAGGTCCTCTCACTTCATGACCAAACACTAGCTCAAATGGACTGAATCCAGTAGACTCCTGCACTGCTTCTCTAGCTGCAAACAACAGCAAATGAACCCCTTCATCCCAGTCTTTCTCATGGTCATAACAATAAGTCCTCATCATTGTCTTGAGAGTGGAATGAAACCGCTCTAAGGCACCCTGACTTTCTGGATGATAGGCACTAGAAAGAATCTGCTTTGCACCTAGTTCATACACAACCTGCTGAAACAATCCTGAAGTGAAATTGCTACCCTGGTCTGACTGAATTTCCCTGGGAAGGCCAAACAACGTGAAGAACTTTATCAAAGCCTTCGAGATTGCAGTTGCCTTGATGTTACGTAGAGGTATGGCTTCGGGGAATCTGGTAGATGCACACATGATTGTCAACAAGTACTGATTTCCAGATCTAGTCTTGGGTAATGGACCAACGCAATCAACAATGACCCTAGAGAATGGCTCCCCAAATGCTGGGATAGGCTGCAATGGAGCTACAGGTGGGTCTAACTGGTGTTTTCCAACTACCTGACAAGTGTGACAGGTTTTGCAAAAGTTGGAAACGTCTTTCCGAAGCCCAGGCTAAAAGAAGTGTTTCATGATCTTATCAACAGTCTTGTTAACACCAAGATGACCTGCTAAAGGTAAACTATGAGCCATTGTTAAGATCTCATTCCTATAGACCTTCGGAACAACAATTTGCCTGACCACTGCCCAATCTGCATTGGCAGGGATATCAGGAGGGCGCCACTTCCGCATCAACACACCATCCTTGAGATAATACCCAACTGGAACTGCGTCTATTTCTTTATCAGGAAGGGCTCTCCTCTTTAGTACACAAATTTCAGGATCATTAGTTTGCTCCTCAATCAACCGCTTTCTGGACAGAGACAAGTCTCCAGACACATCAGAATCACCAGACCCATCCGGCTGGCTGAATAGAGAACTGATAAAAGTATCTGATAAGTCCTCAAACGGAGAAACCATAGTAGGCCAATCAGAGTCATGAGGCGAACCACCTGAGTCCTGACTATTCAATTTGCTGGACGGCACCACAACATTTTCTTCTGGCTTCCTAGCCATAGCACGAGTCACTGCGCAAGAAGGATACAGAGATGGGTCCTCATCCCCATCTTCAGTGCTCGGCTGTGAAGTAAGATGTACAGGGGGAACTACTTTTCCCCCAGCCAGGTCATTGCCTAGCAACAGAGAAACACCCTTTATAGGTAGACTTGACATAAGTCCCACCTTTACCTGTCCTGTAACTAAATCTGTCTTCAAGAATATAGAGTGCAGGGGTACAGATACAGTCCTCCCTTCAATACCTTGTACAAGTATGAAATCCCCTGAAGCGGTCTCATCACGTAACTCCAAGGAGTCCATCAACAAAAGTGACTGAGAAGCTCCGGTATCCCTTAGGATATATATGGGGACAGGAGTAGTATGCTCATTCAGAGCCACAAATCCCTCTGACACAAATGGAAGAAATTCCTCCCTCACAAAGTCAGCTGTATCAGGCTTTTTAGCCCCACAAGAAGCAGGCAATTTAGCAGATCGGTTATCTACTACAGGGGTTTCTAACCTTGTTTTCACAAAGGCATTTGGTTTGGTATCCTTTTCTTTTTCTTTCTTAGCTTTAAGGAACCAACAGTTAGTTGTAACATGACCAGATTTCTTGCAATAACTGCAAACTAGACCACTTTTGTCACTGTCAGCTTTCACACTTTGATCAGACCTGTTACTGGATTTTTGAGCACCATTACCAGATTTGTCTTTGTCTTTGGGTGAGGAATCTTGGGTATCACCATAACCCTTTTTCTGAAATTGGGACCATCTATTGTTACTGCTAGACTGAAATTTGGACTTATGAGTGAGAACATATTCATCTGCAAATTTGGCAGCTGATTGCAAATTCAGTGCTTGCTTCTCATTAAGGTAGGTCTTAACATCATCTTTAACACAGTTCTTGAATTCTTCAACTAACACAATCTCTTTTAGTGAGTTGAAATCATCCTTGACCTCCATAGAAGTACACCAGCGCTCAAAGCAAACCTGCTTTTCATTAGCAAATTCAACATAAGTCTGATTTTCAGATTTCTTCAGACCTCTGAATTTCTGTCGGTAAGCCTCTGGAACCAACTCATAAGCTCTCAAAATAACCTTTTTGACAACCTCATAATCAGAGGAATCATCTGCAGACAAAGCCGAATAGACTTGTTGAGCTTTACCCTTGAGGACAGTTTGCAACATCAGAGGCCAGTGTTCCGTTGGCCACTGGCAACTCTTTGCTACCTTTTCAAAACACTGGAAATAGTTGTCAACGTCCTTTTCCGAAAATGGAGGCACCAGTTTTACCTCCTGACTGGCACAAAATTTATTTTTAGTTTCAATTTTAATTTTTAGTTGCTCCATTTGGAGTCTTTCTTCTCTATCGAATTTCTCTAATTCAAAATCTCTCTGTCTCTGTCTCTCTCTTTCTGCTCTTTCCTCTTTCTCTCTCTCAAATTCTCTTTGTTTTTCTTTTTCTTCCCTCTCAAATTCTCTTTGTTTTTCTCTTTCCTCCCTTTTAATCTCTTCTCTTGCTAATTTTTCTAACTCAAACTGCCTTTGTTTTTCTTTTTCTTCCCTTTCAAATTCTCTTTGTTTTTCTTTTTCCTCCCTTTTAATCTCTAGCATTTTTAATTTAAGTTCCATTTCTATATTTGGATTTTCCACTGGAAACTGTTCCAGATCTCCTGGTGCAAACACATTTTCATCAATGTAATATTCAACAATCTCTCTAGCCAGTCTTGCTTTTCGCATGGCTGGTTTTACCTCTGTCAGCTCCAAATGTCTGCATATTTCCAACAGTTCTGTCTTTTTAAAAGACTTCAAAACCCCTACGGTTGGTGATGCCAAGAAATCATCCATTGCTGTTGTCAATATATATGTATTCAATTAAAAAAATCAATTTTACAATTTGAAATGTTAGATTTTCAATTAATGACTCTCACAATGGTCTGTCCCGGACTTGAGCCCCCAATTTGTTATGGCCCCGAATTTGTTCTTACGTTTATAACGCAACAGCAACAGCAAGGGAGACAGACACAGTTTTAAAAACTTAACCACATTTAATTAACAAAGACAATAACAACCAACTAACGAACTAATCTATTGACCAAGATTGATTTATAAAAAAAACAACAAATATTTACAGTCCCTTGGTTTTGGTGGCTTGGTGATGTCCTGGGTGAGAAAAATCCACAAAAGAAACTTAACAGGTCTTGAACATAAATGACAGGTCTGGTCACACGTATCCTTCTTCTTGCAATTTCTCCTACTACTTTACTGTCTCAATTCTTTTCCTTCTATACTCTTTTGCAGACCCCACCCACATTTAGACCTCTTTTTTTTAATTTTCTGAGACTTGCCCCAGACATGTCCAGGACATGTCTAAACATGACTCCAGTCTGAGCTTAACAAAAAAAAGGTAAATACTGCCATCTAGTGGCCTATATTCACATTACACCTGCCACCTGCTGCCTGACCTGCTCTCTCCCATATGCCTGCCGCCTCCTGTCTGATCTACTCTGTCCCGTACACCTGCCACCTCCTGCCTGATCTGCTCTGTCTCGTACACCTGTCGCCTCCTGCCTGATCTGCTCTGTCGCGTACATCTGCAACCTCCTGCCAGACCTGCTCTATCCCATACACCTGCCACCTCCTGCCTGGCCTGCTCTGTCCCATATACCTGCCACCTCCTGCCTGATCTGCTCTGTCCTGTTCACCTGCCACCTCCTGCCTGACCTGCTCTGTCCTGCACACCTACCGCCTCCTGCCTGACCTGCTCTGTCCTGCACACCTACCGCCTCCTGCCTGGTCTGCTTTGTCCCATAGGGTTGCCACCTCGTGCCTGACCTCCTCTGTCCCTTATGCCTGCCAGCGCCTGCCTGACCTGCTCTGCCCCGTACACCTGCCACCTCCCGCATGACCTGCTCTCTCCCGTACACCTGCCAACTCCTCCCTGACCTGCTCTTTCCTGTACACCTGAAAACTCCTGCCTGACCTGCTCTTTCCTGTACACCTGAAAACTCCTGCCTGACCTGCTCTTTCCTGTACACCTGAAAACTCCTGCCTGACCTGCTCTTTCCTGTATACCTGCAAACTCCTGCCTGACCTGCTCTTTCCTGTATACCTGCAAACTCCTGCCTGACCTGCTCTTTCCTGTATACCTGCAAACTCCTGCCTGACCTGCTCTTTCCTGTATACCTGCAAACTCCTGCCTGACCTGCTCTGTTTTGTATACCTGCCACCTCCTGCCTGGTGTGCTCTGTACTGTACACCTGCCACCTCCTGCCTGACCTGCTCTGCCCCATACACCTGCAAACTCCTGGCAGACCTCCTCAGTCCCATAAGCCTGCCGCCTTCTGCCTGTCCTGTACACCTGCCACCTCCGGCCTGACCTGATCTGTCCTGTATGCCTGCCGCCTTCTGCCTGACCTGCTCTGTCCTGTACACCTGCCACCTGTGGCCTGACCTGCTCTGTCCCGTACACCTGCCCCCGCCTGCCTGACCTGCTCTGTCCCAAACACCTGCCACCTCCTGGCTGACCTGTTCTGTCCTGTACACCTTCCAACTCCTGCCTCACCTGTTCTGTCCTTTACGCCTGCTGCCTCCTGTCTGACCTGCTCTCTCCCGTCCACCTGCCAACTCCTGCCTGACCTGCTCTTTCCCGTACATCTACCAACTCCTGCCTGACCTGCTCTGATTTGTACACATGCCACTTGTGTGGTGTGCTCAGTCCTATCCACCTGCCACCTCCTGCTATACCTGCTTTGTCCCATACACCTGCCAACTCCTGCCAAACTTCCTCAGTCCCGTACACCTGCCACCTCCTGCCTGACCTGCTCTGTCCTATACACCTGCCATCTCCTGCATGACCTGTTCTGTCCAATACAGCTGCTGCCTTCTGCCTCACCTGCTCTGTCCTGTAAACCTGCCGCCTCCTGCTTGACCTGCTCTGTCCTGTGCACCTGCCACCTCCTTCCTGACCTGTTCTGTCCTGTACGCCTGCCGCGTCTTGCTTGACCTTCTCTGTCCTGTACACCTGCCACCTCCTGCTTGACCTGCTCTCTCCCATACGCCTGCCGCCTCCTGCCTGGTCTACTCTGTCCCGTACACCTGTGGCCTCCAGCCTGATCTGCTCTGTCCCGTACACCTGCTGCCGCCTGCATGACCTGCTCTGTCGCATACATCTGCCACCTCCTGCTTTACCTGCTCTGTCCTATACACCTGCCACCCCTTGCCTGACCTGCTCTGTTTTGTGCACCTGCCACCTCCTTCCTGACCTGCTCTGTCCCATACACCTGCCACCTCCTGCCTGACTCGTTCTGTCCCAAACACCTGCCTCCTCCTGCCTTACCTACTCTCTCCCATACACCTGCCACCTCCTGCCTGACTCGTTCTGTCCCAAACACCTGCCTCCTCCTGCCTTACCTACTCTCTCCCATACACCTGCCACCTCCTGCCTGACCTGCTCTCTCCCATACGCCTGCCGCCTCCTACCTGATCTTATCTGTCCCGTACACCTGTCACTTCCCGCCTGATCTGCTCTGTCCCGTACACCTGTTGCCTCCTGCCTGACCTGCACTGTCGCATACATCTGCTACCTCCTGCCTGACCTGCTCTGCCCTGTACATCTGCCACCTCCTTCCTGGCCTGCTCTGTCCTGTACATCTGCCACCTCCTGCCTGACCAGCTCTCTCCCGTACACCTGCCACCTCCTGCCTGACTTGGTCTGTCCCGTACTGCTGCCATATCCTGCCTGGTCTGCTCTGTCTTGTATGCCTGCCACCGCCTGCCTGACCTGCTCTGTCCCGCATGCCTGCCACCTCCTGCTTGACCTTCTCTATCCCACTTGCCTGCCACCTCCTGCTCGACCTGCTCTGTCCCATACACTTCCCACCTCCTGCCTGACCTGCTCTGTCCCGCTCACCTGCCGTCTCCTGCCTTACCTGCTCTGTCCCATACACCTGCCTCCTGCTGCCTGGCCCGCTCTGTCCCATATGCCTGCCTTTTTCCGCCTGACCTGCTCTGTCCCGTATGCCTGCCACCTCCTGGCTGACCTGCTCTGTCTCGTACACCTGCCACCTCCTGCCTGACCTGCTTTGTCCGGTACACCTGCCCCCACCTGCCTGACCTGCCCTTTCCCGCACGACTGCCGCCTCCTGCCCTACTTGCTCTGTCCCCTATGCTTGCCACCTCCTGCCTGACCTGCTCTGTCCTGCCGCCTCATGCCTGCCCTGCTCTATCACAAACGCCTGCCACCTCCTACCTGACGTGCTCTGTCCCGTACATTGGCCGCATCTTGCTTGACCTGCTCTGTCCCGTACACCTCTCACCTCCTGCCTAACCTGCTCTGTCCCGCACACCTGCCGTCTCCTGTCTGACCTGCTCTGTCCCATACACCTGCCACCTGCTGCCTGGCCTGCTCTGTCCCATATGCCTGCCTCCTTCTGCCTGACCTGCTCTGTCCCTTATGCCTGCCACCTCCTGGCTGACCTGCTCAGTCTTGTACTAATGCCACCGCCTGCCTGACCTGCTCTGTTCCGAATACCTGCCACCTCCTGCGTAACCTGCTCTCTCCCGTATACCTGCCAACTCCTGTGTGACCTGCTCTTTTCCGTACACCTGCCAACTCCTGCCTGACCTGATCTGTTTTGTACGCCTGCCCCCTCCTGTCTGACCTGCTTTGTCCCATACGCCTGCCATTTCCTGCCTGACCTGCCCTCTCCAATACACCTGCCCCCTCCTGCCTGACCTGCTCTTTCCCACACAACTGCCGCCTCCTGCCCGACCTGCTCTGTCCCTCGCACCTGCCGCCTCCTGCCTGACCTGCTCTGTCCCTCGCACCTGCCGCCTCCTGCCTGACCTGCTCTGTCCCTCGCACCTGCCGCCTCCTGCCTGACCTGCTCATTCCTGTATACCTGCCACCTCCCGCCTGACCTGCTCTGTCCCGTATGCCTGCCTCCACCTACCTGACTTGCTCTGTCCCGTACGCCTGCCCCCTCCTGCCTAACCTGCTCTGTCCCTCGCACCTGCCACCTCCTTCCTGACCTGCTCAGTCCTGTACACCTGCCCCCTCCCGCCTGACCTGCTCTGTCCCGTATGCCTGCCTCCACCTACCTGACTTGCTCTGTCCCGTACGCCTGCCACCTCCTGCCTGACCTCCTCTGTCCTGTATGCCTTCCACCTCCTGCCTGACCTGCTGATTATCCTGCAGCACCCTGGAGAATCAGGGCATTTTTACTGGCTGAAGTTGGGTCAATCTTTGCTGTGGACATTTTTGATGCTTCACCACTTTCATTTCATTATTTTATGAGCATCTTTGGTTTGCTGACATTTTTAATTGTCCATAAGACTTCTGCGCGTTATTTTATTTTTCATTGCCCTTTTGGGGGGGGGTTAAATGGGCAGAAATGCCCTCAGATTTCAGAATACAGTGTCGAGTTGGAGATCAGTCACAGTACGCTCTCTACTGCATTGCCATTATGCTCTCTTCTCTGTCACTTATGTTGGCCTTTTCGCTTCCTCCAAAATTGTTTAATTATTTGCCTCTGTTCACTTTGAAATACCCTGGGATTTAGGCTTTTGGGCTCAAAAATTGTTGCCTATAAAAGTTAATATTTCATACCCTAATCACCTCCCCCTGACCCCTCCCATTCTCCTTTTATGGGCTTGGCTCCTCCCCTGTTCCTGCCCCTCCTTGCTCAGCATCTCTCTCTCTCTCTCTTTCTCCCTGTCTTCCTCTCTCTCTCTGTCCCACTCTCTTTCTTACTCTCTCCCTCTCTCTCTGTACTCTAACCCACTTTTATTTTTGAGTATTGCCAGAGCGCCTGGAGCCCTGGTTGTCTCTGTGTGTGATGGGGAGAAGCAGGAGGGCTGATGGGAAATCTGTGTGTTGAGGAATGTTAGCAGTGAGCAGGATTCCGTGGCCCAGTCTTATGTAGCCTACCGCTGTATTGAGGCTAATTTTGGGTACCTCCGACCTCCACTCAGATAGCACAGAAACAATGGTCATCATGGTTGCTCTTACTTCCTGAAGGTGGGGGCAAATGACACAATTTTACATATTGAGTGAACAATAAGCCTTGCGCTTATATAAATAAAACCCCTTTGTGTGTCAAGGCGTACATTTGGCCGTTGAAGTGCCAGCCCTTATTTCACATGATTCTCCTGTAATATTTGATAAATTCCCTGATTCCTGGTTCAGTCCTGTTACATACTCTCTCACCTCCAGTTGCCATTTTTTTTGTCTGTTTATATCACTAATTTTGTTCCGTCAGCAGAGATTCAGCAATACAGTGCGTAGTGGTTACCCTGGTTACCTTATTTTTCCAGCTCTGCATTATACTGAATGAATCCCGGTTCTGATCTGGCTTTTTTGAACTGCTGGACTCATGGTTCAGAATTGGGATTTGACCATCTTTACACTGGCATGACATCTTTACACAATTTTTAAGAAAGTTCTGTCTCTGAGCCGGAATAATTTTTCTGTGTAGAGATGGCTTAAGATTGACTCAAAACAATGATCTGTGCATGATGGCCGGCTATCTTCTGAAGTTTACTGTTTGGTTTTGAATCGTGAGCGCTGGGCTATCCACGAACAGACAAACAAACAAACCTAACTGACCTAACTTTTGTTCAAAAAAAAAAAAGTGAAAAAAATGAAAGGGCTTAAAGGAAAGTGTTTAGCATAAGCTGTTGTGAGGATTATATTGTCTGACAGGTGAGCTGTTGTGAGGGTTAGATTGTCTGACAGGTGAACTGTTGTGAGGATTATATTGTCTGACAGGTGAGCTGTTGTGAGGGTTAGATTATCTTACAGGTGAGCTGTTGTGAGGGTTAGATTGTCTGACAGGTGAGCTGTTGTGAGGGTTAGATTGTCTCACAGGTGAGCTGTTGTGAGAGTTAAATCGTCTGACAGGTGAGCTGATGTGATGGTTAGATTTTCTGACTGGTGAGCTGTTGTGAGGGTTAGATTATCTGACAGGTGAGCTGTTGTGAGGGTTAGATTGTCCGACAGGTGAGTTGTTGTGAGGGTTAGATTGTCTGACAGGTGAGCTGTTTTGAGGGTTAGATGGTCTGACAGGTGAGCTGTTGTGAGAGTTAGATTGTCTGACATGTGAGCTGTTGTGAGGGTAAGATTGTCCGACAGGTGAGCTGTTGTGAGGGTTAGATTGTCCGACAGGTGCGCTGTTGTGAGGGTTAGATTGTACGACAGGTGAGCTGTTGTGAGGGTTAGATTGTCTGACAGGTGAGCTGTTGTGAGGGTTAGATTGTCCGACAAGTGAGATATTGTGAGGGTTAGATTGTCTGACAGGTTTGCTGTTGTGAGGGATAGATTGTCTAACAGGTGAACTGTGTGAGGGTTAGATTGTTTGACTGGTGAGCTGTTGTTAGGGTTAGATTGTCCGACAGGTGAGCTGTTGTGAGGGCTAGATTGTCCGACAGGTGCGCTGTTGTGAGGGTTAGATTGTCTGACAGGTGAGCTAATGTGAGGGCTAGATTGTCTGACAGGTGAGCTGTTGTGAGGGTAAGATTGTCCGACAGGTGCGCTAATGTGAGGGTTAGATTGTCCGACAGGTGAGCTGTTGTGAGGGTAAGATTTTCTGAAAGGTGAGCTGTTGTGAGGGTTAGATTGTCTGACAGGTGAGCTGCTGTGAGGGTTAGATTATCCGACAGGTGAGCTGTTGTGAGGGTTAGATTGTCCGACAGGTGAGCTGTTGTGAGGGTTAGATTGTCCGACAGGTGCGCTAATGTGAGGGTTAGATTGTCCGATAGGTGAGCTGTTGTGAGGGTAAGATTTTCTGAAAGGTGAGCTGTTGTGAGGGTTAGATTGTCTGACAGGTGAGCTGCTGTGAGGGTTAGATTATCCGACAGGTGAGCTGTTGTGAGGGTTAGATTGTCCGACAGGTGAGCTGTTATGAGGCTTAGATTGTACGACAGGTGAGCTGTTATGAGGGTTAGATTGTCCGACAGGTGAGCTGTTGTGAGGGCTAGATTGTCTGACAGGTGAGCTGTTGTGAGGGTTAGATTGTCTGACAGGTGAGCTGTTGTGAGAGTTAGATTGTCTGACAGGTGAGCTGATGTGAGGGTTAGATTATCTGACAGGTGAGCTGTTGTGAGGGTTAGATTGTCCGACAGATGAGCTGTTGTGAGGGTTAGATTGTCTGACAGGTGAGCTGTTGTGAGGGTTAGATTGTCTGACAGGTGCGCTGTTGTGAGAGTTAGATTGTCTGACAGGTGAACTGTGTGAGGGTTAGATTGTCCGACAGGTGACCTGTTGTGAGGGTTAGATTGTCTGAAAGATGAGCTGTTGTGAGGTTTAGATTGTCCGACAGGTGCACTGTTGTGAGGCTTAGATTGTCTGACAGGTGAGCTGTCTTGAGGGTAAGATTGTTCGACAGGTGAGCTGTTGTGAGGGTTAGATTGTCCGACAGGTGAGCTGTTGTGAGGGTTAGATTGTCCGACAGGTGCGCTGTTATGAGGGTTAGATTGTCCGACAGGTGCGCTGTTGTGAGGGTTAGATTGGTCGACAGGTGCGCTGCTGTGAGGGTTAGATTGTCCGACAGGTGAGCTGTTATGAGGGTTAGATTGTCTGACAGGTGAGCTGTTGTGAGGGTTAGATTGTCCGACAGGTGCGCTGCTGTGAGGGTTAGATTGTCCGACAGGTGAGCTGTTATGAGGGTTAGATTGTCTGAAAGGTGAGCTGTTGTGAGGGTTAGATTGTCCGACAGGTGCGCTGTTGCGAGGGGTAGATTGTCTGACAGGTGAGCTGCTGTGAGGGTTAGATTGTCCGACAGGTGCGCTGTTGTGAGGGTTAGATTGTCCGACAGGTGAGCTGTTGTGAGGGTTAGATTGTCCGACAGGTGCGCTGTTGTGAGGGTTAGATTGTCCGACAGGTGAGCTGTTGTGAGGGTTAGATTGTCCGACAGGTGCGCTGCTGTGAGGGTTAGATTGTCCGACAGATGAGCTGTTATGAGGGTTAGATTGTCTGAAAGGTGAGCTGTTGTGGGGGTTAGATTGTCCGACAGGTGCGCTGCTGTGAGGGTTAGATTGTCCGACAGGTGAGCTGTTGTGAGGGTTAGATTGTCCGACAGGTGCGCTGCTGTGAGGGTTAGATTGTCCGACAGGTGAGCTGTTGTGAGGGCTAGATTGTCTGACAGGTGAGCTGTTGTGAGGGTTAGATTGTCTGACAGGTGAGCTGTTGTGAGAGTTAGATTGTCCAACAGGTGAGCTGTTGTGAGGGTTAGATTGTCTGACAGGTGAGCTGTTGTGAGGGTTAGATTGTCCGACAGGTGCGCTGTTGTGAGGGTTAGATTGTCTGACAGGTGAGCTGTTGTGAGGGTTAGATTGTCTGACAGGTGAGCTGTTTTGAGGGTTAGATTGTCTGACAGGTGAACTGTGTGAGGGTTAGATTGTCCGACAGGTGAGCTGTTGTGAGGGCTAGATTGTCTCACAGGTGAGCTGTTGTGAGGGTTAGATTGTCCGACAGGTGCGCTGTTGTGAGGGTTAGATTGTCTGACAGGTGAGCTGCTGTGAGGGTTAGATTGTCCGACAGGTGCGCTGTTGTGAGGGTTAGATTGTCCAACAGGTGAGCTGTTGTGAGGGTTAGATTGTCCGACAGGTGAGCTGTTATGAGGGTTAGATTGTCTGAAAGGTGAGCTGTTGTGAGGGTTAGATTGTTCGACAGGTGCGCTGCTGTGAGGGTTAGATTGTCCGACAGGTGAGCTGTTATGAGGGTTAGATTGTCTGACAGGTGAGCTGTTGTGAGGGTTAGATTGTCCGACAGGTGCGCTGCTGTGAGGGTTAGATTGTCCGACAGGTGAGCTGTTATGAGGGTTAGATTGTCTGAAAGGTGAGCTGTTGTGAGGGTTAGATTGTCCGACAGGTGCGCTGTTGTGAGGGTTAGATTGTCTGACAGGTGAGCTGCTGTGAGGGTTAGATTGTCCGACAGGTGCGCTGTTGTGAGGGTTAGATTGTCCGACAGGTGAGCTGTTGTGAGGGTTAGATTGTCCGACAGGTGCGCTGTTGTGAGGGTTAGATTGTCCGACAGGTGAGCTGTTGTGAGGGTTAGATTGTCCGGCAGGTGAGCTGTTATGAGGGTTCGATTGTCTGAAAGGTGAGCTGTCATGAGGGTTAGATTGTCCGACAGGTGCGCTGTTGTGAGGGTTAGATTGTCCGAGAGGCGCACTGTTGTGAGGGTTAGATTGTCCGACAGGTGAGCTGTTATGAGGGTTAGATTGTCTGAAAGGTGAGCTGTTGTGAGGGTTAGATTGTCCGACAGGTGAGCTGTTGTGAGGGTTAGATTGTCCGACAGGTGCGCTGTTGTGAGGGTTAGATTGTCCGACAGGTGCGCTGCTGTGAGGGTTAGATTGTCCGGCAGGTGAGCTGTTGTGAGGGTTAGATTGTCCGACAGGTGCGCTGTTGTGAGGGCTAGATTGTCTGACAGGTGAGCTGTTGTGAGGGTTAGATTGTCTAACAGGTGAACTGTGTGAGGGTTAGATTGTTTGACTGGTGAGCTGTTGTTAGGGTTGATGCTGCGATGTTTTCACTCCTGCGCTCCTCAGTTCCCGTTTGCTCATTGGGCGATTTCCCTTCTGTTTTTCCATTGAGTGAAATGCACGCTTCAAAGCTGGTTATTTTCTTGGCTGCGCATCATTGTCCATCTTGAAAGTGTTTGGCTGAATCTGAGCTGATGATATAGCCTGTTACAATCCAGAAGTAGTCTCATCATTAGTGACTGTAAGGTACCGGGCTGGTTCTGTGGATAAGAGTGCAGTGCAAAGGTTACCGCCGCAGTTGCAAATCTAATGCAGCTGTGCCAGTGGGCGTTAGTCGCACCTGGGAGTTAGTCGCATTCTGAGAAGTTCATGGTTGGATATCGTCCACTGGTGTCCTGTGCATGGAAGGAATGTGACCATGAACGAAGAGAATCAGCGGCTAACGAGTGTATTTCTGAGGAGAACCACAAACTGTCTGCACTCTCCGGGGATGACAGCATGAGTTGTATGTAAGCATGCTTGTATAGTTTTTTGAAATTATATTGCAGATTCGAGTGGGATTGCAGATGTGAGATTAAAGTACATCAATCAATAAGTAATCAATCAATACAAGAGAACCACTTTCATCAGCTGCCTACATGTAACACCACCTCCACCACGCTTCATGGAAGACGAGCTCGTGGATGAGATCCCCTGTGAGACGCTAAGGACGCTCAAAGCTCTGCTCATTTTCCATTTCTTTTCTTTTGCAGGTTTCCTCGATGAGTTACCCTGTGGGCTTTTGACCAATCACAGCTAGGAGAGGTCCCCCCTCCCTCTCCTCGCTCCTGCCCACCCTCTGGTGGATCCTGCTCACCATGCTCATCAAGGAGTACCGCATCCCCATGCCCATGAGTGTGGAGGAGTACCGCATCGCCCAGCTCTACATGATTCAGGTGAGGAGCATTAGCACGTTAGCACATGGCGAAGCTCTGCATGATACAAGTGAATAAGATTAGCACATTAGCGCATTGGCCAGTTCTATATGATACAAGTGAGTACCGTTTGCATTTTAGCGTATTGAATAGCTCTGTATGATACAAGTGAGTAGCGTTTCGACCTCAGCGTATTGCCCAGCTGTACATGAGACAAGTGAGTAGCATTAGCATGTTAGCACATCACCCAGCTCTTCTTGACCTAAGTGATTAGAGTTAGCACATTATTGCATTGCCCAGGTCAACATGATACAGGTGAGTCGCAACAGCAAGTTAGCACATCACCCAGCTCTACATGACACTGGTGAGTAGCATTAGCACATTATTGCATTGCTCTGCTCCTCATGGAACAGTTGAGTATTCACACCTGATTCAGGTGTGTAGTGTTAGCAGGTTAAAGCATCCCTCAACTCTACCTGATACAGTGAGTAGCATTAGCAAGTTAGTGCATTACCCCAGCTGTACATGATACAGGGGAGTATTGTTATTTGGTTAGCGCATCCCCTAGCTCAACACTTGTCAAGGGTGCATTTCCTAAAAGCGTAGTTGCTCACTAAGTTAGTTCGTCCATTCACAGTCAATGGGCCAGAACTACCTAAGTTAGCATCTATGATTTCAAGAAACACACCCCAGGTGAGTAGCGTTGCCAGCTTAGGGCTTTCCCAGGGTCTACATGATTTAGGTGAGTAGCGATTGAAGTTCTGTGCATTGCTCAGTTCTGCATTTTACAGGTGAGTTGCACGAGCAAGTTAGTACGTCCTTTGGCTGTAAATGACTCAGGTGAACACCATTAGCCAGTCAGCGCAGCACCTGGCTCTGCCTGATACAGCTGTGGAGCAATAGCATGTTAGCACACGGGCCAGCTTTCATGTAGTCAACATCAGCATGTTACCACATCGTGCAGCTGTACATCATACAGGTGAACAATGTTAGATTGCTAACTCATCATCCAGCTTTATATTGCACTGGTAAATTTTGCACATTTTTCAATGGTCAAAATGAATAATGAAGGTGAACTGCTCAAATCTGCAGTTTTATGGTAAACAACGTTAGCAAACCTTCCAACTGTCGATGTGCAGTAGTGTCGCCTCTCAGTTGCCATGGAGCTCTTTATGCTCCGATTCTTGGTGGCTCCATAATTAGCTCTGTTTTTCTCGTGGAAGGAGTGGTGATTAATGGTAATTTGCAGAGCAGTTCTTCAGATTAGTTGAAAGCACTGGCAAGTTGGCGTGAGATGGTGTGCATCTCTTTCTGTGGGGGTTTTTACCTTATTCCAAATGCTCTGTTCATTTCCAACTGGCTCTTTAAGTTATTGTTTGCATCAAGATTAAAATAAGCTTATGGTTTAAAGTTTGTCGTCAGGAAAATTAATAAATTGGTGAAAATGGATTTTGGCTCATCCAGACCTGTTGGAAGGGAGCTACATCTCTCTTTGGTGGGCATAGAGTCAGTGTACTACTAAAGGTCTGGGGCGATTGTTGTATTAAAAGTTGTGTTGAAAACTGTGTGTTGAAAAGCATCGGGCAGAAATACGCAGAGTGCTGAGACGTATTTTGATCCCAAAGCAGGTAAGTAATTGGGCCAGGTGTGGTTTACAGAGTTAGACTGTCATGTATGTTATTAGACTGCACCTCTGTCTCTGCTCGGATGGAAAACTGTCCCACGTCCGTCTCGCACTCTTATTCGCTCAGCATGGCGATTTCATCACCCCTCCCATGGTGGGGCAGCGGCTCGGCTAACAGCCGCCTGCTCTTAGCGGACACCTCCTCTTTCGGAAGTCAGTTTTCTCTGAACGCTTTGCTGAAAGCGAGGGGACAAGCCTCTCCGAGGTCTCGGCAGATTAAAATCACTGCTGTGGGTGCCTCTTCTGGCGAGCGGCACGGCGTATGATGTTTTCATGGTCGCTGCCTCAGTTCCTGGTGCTGGAAGCAGCCGGACCTGCTGATTGGCTGTTGACTTAGGGTCTCTTAAACCCTATTGGCTATGAGCAGGGAGGACGTCAGGGCAGATGTTCTACTTTAATCCAGATTGTTAGCCCTTCGGTTTTTTCCTCTGCGCCATGCTTGTTTATTAAATGAGGTCCTGGAAATTGCTCGTTGCTGTGCCACTTATTGGTGTTGTGCTGTCAGCTCCACCCTGGCGTGTATTGATGATGAGTTCGCCAGTGGACTGAGTTCTGACAGTGCAGGGTCCGTACCTCAGTACTGTCTTTCAGAATGCGTGGGAAGGCCTGCAGTGTTTGGCCCTTTGAGAACAAAATTGGTCAAATAATTACCTGAAGCACATTCAGCCCTTTTAAATGCAGGTGAAACTCAATTCGCAGTTTTATGGGGATTCATTTTTGTCAGCAGCCAGGCCATTTTTCAGGGAGGATATGTTTTGGGTTGTAAAATGTTTCATTTGAAATGAGTAATGAGGATTTGCAAGATTTGCAATCCATTTTAACCCTTGGAGCGCTGAAATTATTTTTTTTTTTAAATTATAAATGAAATTATTTTGTGCCGTTGAAAGCCCATCATGTGACGACTTGTTTAAAGGACCAGTTTGTAATATTTGGCATGGTTTATTGGCAAAATCTGAATGTACTACGCATTAATATGTTTATATAAGTGTATAATCGCTTTAAAATAAAATTTGTTCGGTTTTTGTTGCCTTATAATTATGCGTTTATATATACATATAGCAAGGGCCTTGCTTTAGAGATGTCGCCATCTTGCACTGCCATGTTGGTACAGCAGCCCGACCAGACAATCCAGCCAGCTAGAGAACGTGTTTCGCGTGTGTAAATCCCAGTCGTGGAAGACGCCATTTCTGCAAAAGTGTTTTGGTCCTCGGAGGCCACTGTTTTTTTGCTGACAGGAGGGGTGAGTCAGTGAGTGAGTGAGTGAGTGAGTGAGTGAGTGAGTGAGTGAGCGCTGCAGTCAAGAATCTGAACACTGAATGTCACCGTTTCCCCCCCATTTTACACACTGGTCCTTTAAATTGATTTAGATAGCTCACATCATTGAGCAACACCACTTGCATCAAGCAAACTAAGGGTTAATTAGGACAGAGGTTCGGTTTTGCTTGGTCTTTGTTCTGTGATGCTGGATATGAGACACTCAGGTAAATCTGGTGATGTTAGGAACCACAACGTTTTCTCCTCTGAAACTGTGTCCAAATCCAGAGGCCGGTCTGTGTGCCGGGCGTCTCTGATCAGTGTGCTGTGTGGCACAGATTCTCTCTCCGCGGATCCGGAGGAATCCACAGGTTATTTGTGTGGTATTTGCCTCCGGCTGCTGGAATCCGTGGCAGCTCAGGTCTGGCAGTGTGTCTGGTCCCCGCCGATGACGTCACGGCGCTTTTCCCTGGGGAAAATAGAGCGGACTGTCCTCAGATTGCCATGGTAACAGAGGCTACCTTTAGCTCTTGTCTCACTTTAAAATAATGAGCCGGACCCTCTCTACCCATAGTTTGGTTTCCCCCCAAAAAACCGCACTGGTGTCTGAATCACACAGCGTGTGGGCGTGACCTTCATCACCACCGCCGTCATCATCACCTTCATCATCTGCAATAAAAGCACGACTGATGTAATTTGACTGCTTTGATTGGATTCCCAACTGTGCTCTGCGACGCATATGCCTGACTGCTAGAGCTGACGTCAGAGTTCAGTTGACACGGACGAGAGTTAATACGACTCTGTTGTAGGAAAACCAGTGTAGGCCTATAAACACTGTTGGTGTTCGTTGCATTTGCAGGCAGTGTGACTGCAGATATATTTCTGCTTTTGCGCTCCGGGGCAGCTGTGGGAGATTTGCCTGTAACCGAGGAGAACGCTTGTATGGTGAGGTTATGGTAATGTTAAGGCTCAGGACTAACCACTGCATCAGTTATAAAGGAGTGAACTCCACTCAGCCTGGCTGCTGTAATTCTGTCCCCCTCTCACTCCTCTCCACCGTCACAAACACAGCCAAGCCTCATTAAGGGTGCCATGGTAACCAGTGACATCAGCAGCCAAGAGGGAGAGAGAGAGAGAGAGACAGAGAGAGTGAGGGAGAGATATATCTGGATGGATAGTAGATGGATCTGTGTTGCAGGGGTATCCTTGCGTTACCCACCCGTCCGCTTTAAAAGGGACGGGCTGGAGTTCTGCAGCGCTCCTGGGACTGATGTGTGACTCTGGACGCTGATGATCATTAAAATTCCCTGCTGCCCTGCTTAACAGGCCTGGGGCTGGTTGCACCAACCGTCCTAAGTGCTGTCCTAAAGTTATGCACGAAAATGGGTTCCGCCAACGATGACTTACGACAAGTCTTGTCCTAAGTGCTGTGTCATAAGACAAATTGGTGCAACGGCTAACAACGGAAAAAAGAGCCGTTGCACCAACACAAGCTAGGACACGGAATTACGACAGAACCTACGTGTGGTGGGAGGTGACTTAAGTGTGCTGCGATCTTAAAATAAATCTTTCTTTTTAATTTACATGTAGTAAACACGGGTGACAGAGGGTTTTGATGTGCGGGTTCTGTAACGCTGTGTGCGGTTAGAGGTCGGGTGAGAGAGCGGTTTAGATGTGCGGGGTCTGTAACGCTGTGTGCGGTTAAAGGTCTGGTGAGAGAGAGGTGTGATGTGCGGGGCCTGTAACGCTGTGTGCGGTTAAAGGTCGGGTGAGAGAGGGGTTAGATGTGCGGGGCCTGTAACGCTGTGTGCGGTTAGAGGTTGGGTGAGAGAGGGGTTAGATGTGCGGGGTCTGTAACGCTGTGTGCGGCTAGAGGTCAGGTGAGAGAGTGGTGTGATGTCCAGGGTCTATAATGCTGTGTGCGGTTAGAGGTCGGGTGAGAGAGAGGTGTGATGTGCGGGGCCTGTAACGCTGTGTGCGGTTAGAGGTCGGGTGAGAGAGAGGTGTGATGTGCGGGGCCTGTAATGCTGTGTGCGGTTAGAGGTCGGGTGAGAGAGAGGTGTGATGTGCGGGGCCTGTAACGCTGTGTGCGGTTAGAGGTCGGGTGAGAGGGGGGTGTGATGTGCGGGGCCTGTAACGCTGTGTGCGGTTATGCTCCGGGCCCCTCATTAATGTCCTCTCCCTGTCTCTGCTCCAGAGCAGCTCTGTGCAGAGATAATGGGGAGGTGGGGATTTCTTCAGCACTTAAAGAGGCTGCCCTGCGGGCCCTTGTACTCGGTGAGTGATCTGGACACGAACTGCTCTTGGGCTGCTCTCGATGGCCACCGGCAAATCTCACCAGAGCTTTAATATGTCGCTGTCTGTTTGCCTGTGAGCTGGTTTTAGTTTTCGGTTGGTTTTACACTTCAGAACACATAATAGTCTCACTCAAATTCAATAACTGTCCACTCTGGTCCTTGTTTTGCGTATCAATGCCGAAACCACACCAGCTCCCAAACCCACACCCACATCAGGAACAGAGAGAGGTGTAGACAGAGCGAGGCTCCTGTCATCGCTGCGATGAAGTGTCACACGCCAGGCCGCATCTGTGCTGTGTCTGCCCTGTCGCTGAGTCTCGCAGACAGCTCACAGCTGCTGCGCCCCTAATGAATGTGCGATACAGGGGTCTGCTGGAGTTGCAGTGCAGTCAGCAGTCAGGAGTCTGCAGTCCGCACTGTGCATTGAGGATGAGCGCATTCATGTGCTTCTGCCCGTGTGAGTCTGCCAGCCCTTTCAGAGCGCATCTCTGCCCTGTGCCGCTGGACCAGCTCCTTTCGCCGCAGACGCTCGTGAAATGAGTGAGATTCAATGGGGAGCTGCTGTCTCTTTAAAAATGAGTTTTTGTCCTTATTATACGGTTTAGCCTCCCCCCGGACTCTGCCATCGACAGGAAATATTTACTCACTTCCTTGACCAATCTTTAAATATGTTCACCTGTCTCAAATCATTTTTTGTCTTTTGTCATTATGAAATACGTGTAAACGCCAGACCGAAGCACTGTTCGGAGCAGCAGAGAGGAACCAGGTGCAGATCCACTGAAGAGGCTCCAGGGCATTTTAATTAAAGGTTCACTTCAGGTGCATTTAGCCTTAAACAGAGAATAAGAAGTTTGAGAATATTCTGGAGGCTGAAGGATGGTTAGGGGATGTGGTCCGAGTCAGGCGAGGAGCGGGCAGGAACATCGGTGATCAGGTGAGCCGTGGTCACGCCACAGGTTCGCGGTCTGTACCGGGAAGGAGATCTGAGGTTTCACAGCCTGCTGGACTGTGCGCTCTCTCTCGCCCTTAGGGTTGGAGGATCTGAAGATGAGCCATTTTTTGAGCCACTTTACAGAGGGAGAACGATCTTTAATGAACAGTTACTGGTTTAGTTTACTTGAGAGAGGACATAACGTGGAAGAATCACGTTTTTTCAGTGCTTCTGCGCTTACAGTTTGGTATCAGGAGTGCATCTGTATTGAGAGACTTGCCTGTGGCCGGAGGATTGTGACATTGTCACTCTCTGTTGACTTGGTACTTTGTTTGCTGGCCAATCAGGCTTGAGCTTATTTCATGGAGACGCCCATTCAGAACAGCCTGTTTCTCAGAGGGTGGGAATTACAAGAATCAAATTGTCAAAAAATCATGGAATTTTTATTTTTTGTCTCATAAAGTTTATGAACCTTACTTTCGCCTATGCAAGAATATGATGACTTTGCAGAAAACTACACAATATGTCCCCTTTGGTATAATACTGGAGACAGCGGGTTCAGGGCCGAACAGGCTTGAGGCGTAATGCAGAGAAACAATCCAGCGAAGAGAAACTGAACACAGGAGCTTAAAAACGCAAAGAGCACAGTTTACAGATGAAGCGGGGATGTGCGAGCATGAGCAGGGAAGGGCGTGAAACCAAATCATAATTCATCAATAATTCATCATTTAATCAGGGTGGCAGGGGCCCTCAAAAAATATCAGAGGTTGGAATTCCCTGGCCCCTGCTGTTTCCAGTATTACAGAGCGATGTGTCGGGCAGCATCCAGAGCTGGTGATCCGTCAGTGCTGAAGATTCAAGGCTGAATGCCTGTTGGGATGTGCTCTGCTCAGGAGTATTGAATAACCACACATTACAAACAGGAATATATGACAAATGAAGGAAATGAGTGGGAACTGTTTGCTTAACTGAAAATATAAAACTCTCAGATTCATGTCAGGAAAAATCTTTTGCCCTAACTGTTGAGCATATGCATTATTCTTCTTCCACATGGACAGTCATATGTTTCTGAAAATTAAGACCCAACTCTGCGGGGGAAGTTTTCACAGATGTGTTACTTTGTTTCTCAATAACGGTGCTTCTCTTGCACTGCTTTGCACTGCGAGTGTAAATATGCAGGTTCGTCATCGTATTAAAATATCCTCCCCATCATGCCTGTGCAGTGAATGCTGTTGAATTGGACGGGTTTGTTCATGTTTAGAGATGTATCTCCCACGGAAGGCTTTTTATAAACTGGTGATGGTCTGTTCAGCAGAGCGATCTCCCACTAACGGCTCCCAGCACACACACTAACCCGCGTTCACTCTGTTCTGTATTACCCAGCACACACACTCACCCGCGCTCACTCTGTTCTGTATTACCCAGCACGTACCCTCACCCGCGTTCACTCTGTTCTGTATTACCCAGCACTCACCCTCACCCGTGTTCACTCTGTTCTGTGTTACCCAGCACACACCCTCACCCGCGCTCACTCTGTTCTGTGTTACCCAGCACACACCCTCACCCGCGCTCACTCTGTTCTGTATTACCCAGCACACACCTGCACCCGCGTTCACTCTGTTCTGTATTACCCAACACACACCCTCACCCGCGCTCACTCTGTCCTTTATTACCCAGCAGACACCCTCACCCGCACTCACTCTGTTCTGTATTACCCAGCACACACCCTCTCCTACGTTCACTCTGTTCTGTATTACCCAGCAAACACCCTCACCTGCATTCACTCTGTTCTGTATTACCCAGCACACACCTGCACCCGCGCTCACTCTGCTCTGTATTACCCAGCACACACCCTCACCCGTGTTCACTCTGTTCTGTATTACCCAGCACACACCCTCACCTGCGTTCACTCTGTTCTGTATTACCCAGCACACACCCTCACCCGCGTTCACTCTGTTCTGTATTACCCAGCACACACCTGCACCCGCGCTCACTCTGTTCTGTATTACCCAGCACACACCCTCACCCCTGCTCACTCTGTTCTGTATTACACAGCACACACCCTCACCCGCGTTCACTCTGTTCTGTATTACCCAGCAGACACCCTCACCTGCGTTCACTCTGTTCTGTATTACCCAGCACACACCTGCACCCGCGCTCACTCTGTCCTTTATTACCCAGCACACACCCTCACCCGCGCTCACTCTGTTCTGTATTACCCAGCACACACCCTCACCCGCGCTCACTCTGTTCTGTATTACCCAGCACACACCCTCACCCACGTTCACTCTGTTCTGTATTACCCAGCACACACCCTCACCCACATTCACTCTGTTCTGTATTACCCAGCACACACCCTCACCCCTGCTCACTCTGTTCTGTATTACCCAGCACACACCCTCACCCGCGCTCACTCTGTTCTGTATTACCCAGCACACACCCTCACCCGCGTTCACTCTGTTCTGTATTACCCAGCACACACCCTCACCCACGTTCACTCTGTTCTGTATTACCCAGCCCTCACTCTCACCCGTGTTCACTCTGTTCTGTGTTACCCAGCACACACCCTCACCCGCGTTTACTCTGTTCTGTGTTACCCAGCACACACCCTCACCCGCGCTCACTCTGTTCTGTATTACCCAGCACACACCTGCACCCGCGTTCACTCTGTTCTGTATTACCCAACACACACCCTCACCCGCGCTCACTCTGTCCTTTATTACCCAGCAGACACCCTCACCCGCACTCACTCTGTTCTGTATTACCCAGCTCTCACTCTCACCCGTGTTCACTCTGTTCTGTATTACCCAGCACACACCCTCACCCGCGTTCACTCTGTTCTGTATTACCCAGCAGACACCCTCACCTGCGTTCACTCTGTTCTGTATTACCCAGCACACACCTGCACCCGCGCTCACTCTGTTCTGTATTACCCAGCACACACCCTCACCCGTGTTCACTCTGTTCTGTATTACCCAGCACACACCCTCACCTGCGTTCACTCTGTTCTGTATTACCCAGCACACACCCTCACCCGCGTTCACTCTGTTCTGTATTACCCAGCAGACACCCTCACCCGCGTTCACTCTGTTCTGTATTACCCAGCACACACCTGCACCCGCACTCACTCTGTTCTGTATTACCCAGCACACACCCTCACCCCTGCTCACTCTGTTCTGTATTACCCAGCACACACCCTCACCCGCGTTCACTCTGTTCTGTATTACCCAGCAGACACCCTCACCCGTGTTCACTCTGTTCTGTATTACCCAGCACACACCTGCACCCGCGCTCACTCTGTCCTTTATTACCCAGCACACACCCTCACTTGCGCTCACTCTGTTCTGTATTACCCAGCACACACCCTCACCCACGTTCACTCTGTTCTGTATTACCCAGCACACACCCTCACCCCTGCTCACTCTGTTCTGTATTACCCAGCACACACCCTCACCCCTGCTCACTCTGTTCTGTATTACCCTGTACACACCCTCACCTGCGTTCACTCTGTTCTGTATTACCCAGCACACACCCTCACCCACGTTCACTCTCTTCTGTATTACCCAGCACACACCCTCACCTGCGTTCACTCTGTTCTGTATTACCCAGCACACACCTGCACCCGCGCTCACTCTGTTCTGTATTACCCAGCACACACCCTCACCCGTGTTCACTCTGTTCTGTATTACCCAGCACACACTCTCACCTGCGTTCACTCTGTTCTGTATTACCCAGCAGACACCCTCACCCGCGTTCACTCTGTTCTGTATTACCCAGCACACACCTGCATCCGCGCTCACTCTGTTCTGTATTACCCAGCACACACCCTCACCCCTGCTCACTCTGTTCTGTATTACCCAACACACACCCTCACCCGCGTTCACTCTGTTCTGTATTACCCAGCAGACACCCTCACCCGCGTTCACTCTGTTCTGTATTACCCAGCACACACCTGCACCCGCGCTCACTCTGTCCTTTATTACCCAGCACACACCCTCACCCGCGCTCACTCTGTTCTGTATTACCCAGCACACACCCTCACCTGCGTTCACTCTGTTATGTATTACCCAGCACACACCCTCACCCACGTTCACTCTCTTCTGTATTACCCAGCACACACCCTCACCCACTTTCACTCTGTTCTGTATTACCCAGCACACACCCTCACCCCTGCTCACTCTGTTCTGTATTACCCAGCACACACCCTCACCCGCGCTCACTCTGTTCTGTATTACCCAGCACACACCCTCACCTGCGTTCACTCTGTTCTGTATTACCCAGCACACACCCTCACCCACGTTCACTCTCTTCTGTATTACCCAGCACACACCCTCACCTGCGTTCACTCTGTTCTGTATTACCCAGCACATGCCCTCACCTCTGCTCACTCTGTTCTGTATTACCCAGCAAACACCCTCACCTGCGTTCACTCTGTTCTGTATTACCCAGCGCACATTACCCGCGTTCACTCTGTTCTGTATTACCCAGCGCACATTACCCGCGTTCACTCTGTTCTGTATTACCCAGCACGTACCCTCACCCGCGTTCACTCTGTTCTGTATTACCCAGCACTCACCCTCACCCGTGTTCACTCTGTTCTGTGTTACCCAGCACACACCCTCACCCGCGTTCACTCTGTTCTGTTACCCAGCACACACCCTCACCCGCGCTCACTCTGTTCTGTATTACCCAGCACACACCCTCACCCGCGTTCACTCTGTTCTGTATTACCCAGCACACACCTGCACCCGCGCTCACTCTGTTCTGTATTACCCAGCACACACCCTCACCCCTGCTCACTCTGTTCTGTATTACCCAGCACACACCCTCACCCGCGTTCACTCTGTTCTGTATTACCCAGCACACACCTGCACCCGCGTTCACTCTGTTCTGTATTACCCAGCACACACCTGCACCCGCGCTCACTCTGTCCTTTATTACCCAGCACACACCCTCACCCGCGCTCACTCTGTTCTGTATTACCCAGCACACACCCTCACCTGCGTTCACTCTGTTCTGTATTACCCAGCACACACCCTCACCCCTGCTCACTCTGTTCTGTATTACCCAGCACACACCCTCACCCACGTTCACTCTGTTCTGTATTACCCAGCACACACCCTCACCCCTGCTCACTCTGTTCTGTATTACCCAGCACACACCCTCACCCGCGCTCACTCTGTTCTGTATTACCCAGCACACACCCTCACCTGCGTTCACTCTGTTCTGTATTACCCAGCACACACCCTCACCCACGTTCACTCTCTTCTGTATTACCCAGCACACACCCTCACCTGCGTTCACTCTGTTCTGTATTACCCAGCACATGCCCTCACCTCTGCTCACTCTGTTCTGTATTACCCAGCAGACACCCTCACCTGCGTTCACTCTGTTCTGTATTACCCAGCGCACATTACCCGCGTTCACTCTGTTCTGTATTACCCAGCACGTACCCTCACTCGCGTTCACTCTGTTCTGTATTACCCAGCACTCACCCTCACCCGTGTTCACTCTGTTCTGTGTTACCCAGCACACACCCTCACCCGCGTTCACTCTGTTCTGTGTTACCCAGCACACACCCTCACCCGCACTCACTCTGTTCTGTATTACCCAGCACACACCCTCACCCGCGTTCACTCTGTTCTGTATTACCCAGCACACACCCTCACCCTCATTCACTCTGTTCTGTATTACCCAGCACACACCCTCACCCTCGTTCACTCTGTTCTGTATTACCCAGCAGACACCCTCACCCCTGCTCACTCTGTTCTGTATTACCCAGCACATGCCCTCACCTCTGCTCACTCTGTTCTGTATTACCCAGCACTCACCCTCACCCGTGTTCACTCTGTTCTGTGTTACCCAGCACACACCCTCACCCGCGTTCACTCTGTTCTGTGTTACCCAGCACACACCCTCACCCGCGCTCACTCTTTTCTGTATTACCCAGCACACACCCTCACCCGCGTTCACTCTGTTCTGTATTACCCAGCCCACACCCTCACCCACGTTCACTCTGTTCTGTATTACCCAGCACATGCCCTCACCCCTGCTCACTCTGTTCTGTATTACCCAGCAGACACCCTCACCCGCGTTCACTCTGTTGTGTATTACCCAGCACACACCCTCACCCACGCTCACTCTGTTCTGTATTACCCAGCACATGCCCTCACCCCTGCTCACTCTGTTCTGTATTACCCAGCACACACCCTCACCTGCGTTCACTCTGTTCTGTGTTACCCAGCACACACCCTCACCCGCGCTCACTCTGTTCTGTATTACCCAGCACACACCCTCACCCACATTCAATCTGTTCTGAGTGAGGTTTGAAGCTGCTGGTAGTTGGTAACTTTCGAAAATAACTTTTTTCATATTTGCTCAAACTGTCAGTCTATACTGAGAGTAGTGCATGAGGCAGGTAATCGGCAAAAAATTCAAGTACATTTGGCTTTTACAGGTGCTCCTAATGTCATTTGCCTGCATTTACTGCACCCTTGCAAAATCAGACATTTATGGCCATCAGGGGTTTGTGAGGCCGTTTCGGTGTTCAGACCCCTCCTCCACGCCCTCTCCTCTCCTTCAGTTCATTATCATCTGCACCTGCTTCTGGAGGAGCTTTGAGACAAAGTGGCAAAGAAAAAAACCACTTGAAATAAAGAAATTTCCCATCTTTTAATGGCCAGCGATTATTAAGTTATTTGACGAAAACAAGCTAATCGAAGTAAGACAAGCAGAGATGAAGGAGTTTAACCCCCACGAGACAAAACTTGAATTAACATTAGAGTGACTTTTCATGGGTGATGACCGTTAATAGTTTGGTAGCTAGCTTCGGGACCTCTCCTGTCATTATAATGCTGCAGTCAGGCTCAGGTTTGCTGGTTTCCAGTACTCAGGCTTCTGATCAGTGCAGTTTTATTACAAAATGGCTGAAAATGCCTTTGTTGAGCTTCCAGGTTCTGTTGTCAGTTTGGTGTTTGTCCTGATATTTATGTCTGCCTGACAACCATGGCTATGTTCTCCTTACCAGTGTCTCACAGCTTAGCTGGCTAGTTTGCTAGCAAGTGCTGTTATTTATATGATCTCAATTTCTGCCATAAAACACAAACACTGGGCAATGATTGTATGCTAGTTGTTTTGCTTGATGGAATTTGCTGTAGATTCCTTTTTATAGCAAAACTATTTACAGTATTCCTGCCGGTCTAGTACTGTATCTCTACATGCAAGGACTGTGGTTTTGGACAAAAATATTAGTAGTTGCCGTGGTTTCCAGCTTGTTTGTTCATGACAGCCTCTTCTGCAGGGAGGGGCTTTTGAGACTTTTGAAAACCTGAGCGAGGTTTGAAAATGCACTCGAAAATCCGAGCCTGGTTTGAAGACATTGCCGAAAATCTGAGCATAGTTTGGCTGAGCAGAAGGGTTCGAGCTCAGGGAAATATCCTCATCATTTCAACAAAACTGCGCCTGCATTATTAATTTCCTCCTTACATATGGCTGATTATACAACGTATATCAAAGAAGTGTTCTTATTATTTCTTCTGAAATATGAGTGATTATAAACATGATCTCAGTGGCGTTTACTCTGGTCAGTGGAGAGGCAGCGGTTTGCGGCCTGTAGCCCGATCCCTGCGATGTTTCCCTGCGGCATGTCAGGTGAAAGACCACGCCTGTGGGGCTCTCATGTTGAGGACCGGCCGTGGTCACGTGTGATGTATGTATCTTGAAATACTGTTACTAAGAATTTCAAGCAGAATCCCTGAACAAGAGAGGACAGACTGACATTTAACAAAACATGTTATTCCTCAAAAACTGGGATAAATCAGACAAAACTGTTTACAGTTGTGTGTGTGGGGTTGTGTTTTTGTGTGCAGCTGTTACTGAATGGATGTCGATATTTTTGTTAAAACTGTGTCAGTATGTTTCCATGAATCTCTCTTCGGTCTAACCTGCTGAAACATTGACCCTGGTGTGCTTGATAAAGTCATTATTCTTAAATTAAGCCCTTCAGGTTGATGCAAGCGTGGTGAGTGACGTCTGTGTTGAGATGGTGTTGATCCTTGGTGCCACGCTGGGGTTTGGTTGTGTCACTTGCGGAAGGATGCAGCAAAAGGAAGTTGATAAACAGAGGCTCTGTCACTGGCCTTTTCCGAGACTGCGATCGCAATCTTCCCTCTGAAACGTGAAACGCCTCGGGCTGGGGGGCCCAGAGAGAGTCCACAGGCTGTTCTGCTTGTATAGATGTAAGTGGTGTAAATGCCTGAGCAACTGCTGTTTTGAGGATGTTGTTCAGAGCTCAAATATTTGTCTGCTTTGTCACTCAGCCTCAGTGTGTATTTTATCATGTACTCATACTCAAGCCAGCTGTGAAGTATTCGGTTAAAAAAAACATCCTGATACGACCAGATGTTGCAGCAGTCTGGAGTCATTTGTGGAACTTTGCTAGCGGCATGTAGAGAGTAAGCATGAACGCAGATCGATTTTTCTGAAATATTGACACATTTTGGTACTTAAACTTCTGATTTTGCAGAGGAGTTCCGTGCCAGAAAGACTTGCTTTTGTGCATCAGGGAATTTGCAAAGGAACAAGATAATAATGTGGACATTCATGTTTTTGTCTTTTAGGAAATATTCAAACTTGTTTGTTATGACAGTGGAGGCATTTCTGGATGTACCATCCACAGATGAGATTTAAATGAGACCGGAGGACAGATCCTGTGAACTTTGACCTTTGACCCTCTCCCCCTCATGCAGAAGAAGAGCCGGGAGGAGACGTGTGGGGAGGGCAGTGGGGTGGAGATTCTGGAGAACCGGCCGTACACAGATGGGCCTGGTGGATCGGGTCAGTACACGCACAAGGTGTACCACATCGGCATGCACATCCCCAGCTGGTTCCGTTCCATCCTGCCCAAAGCTGCCCTGCGCGTGGAGGAGGAGTCCTGGAATGCCTACCCCTACACCCGCACACGGTGAGAACCGCAACACTGCATCCTACACCCGCACACGGTGAGAACCGCAACACTGCATCCTACACCCGCATACGGTGAGAACCGCAACACTGCATCCTACACCCGCATACGGTTAGAACCCCAACACTTCGCTCTACACCCACGCGCGGTGAGAACCCCAACATTGCACCCTACACCTGCACACTATGAGAGCTCCAATGCTGAACCCTACACCCACACTGGGGACGACCCCTTTGCAGTGAGAACGCAAACATTATATTCTGTTTCTCTTGCGTTGAGACACCTCAACTCTGCATTCTTTACCTGCCGGTTGTGAGAAACCCAGTCATGTACCCCATTTCTTCAGCGCTACGCCCAATCTCATATAAAATCCCGCTTCAGACAGTGAAATCCACCTCTCACCATTATTATTGAAATGGATTTGCTAATCACCTCAATTTTTCAGCTGCGAGATGGAAGCTGTCACTTAAATCAGCTGCTTGAGTTCTTCCCTGTACTCCTTTTAAATATAAGGACCTTGGACCTTTGCAGGTACACCTGTCCCTTTGTTGAGAAGTTCTCTATCGACATTGAGACGTACTACAAGCCGGACACAGGAAACCAGGCAGATGTCTTCAACTTGTCCTCTGCAGAACGGAGACAGCGAAGTTTAGGTACCCACACTCCATCCTAGTGTCCCTTGGACTGTGACCTTGCCAGGGCCGGTGTCCCACTCTGGCCACAGCTCTGGTGATTTGTGTGTACGCTGGACCCCGCGCTCATCTGGGTCGGACATGTGGTCCAAATACTCTGGAGGAAAAACTTTCAAATCCCTGAAAATTTACCGTGGAAGTATTTTTTAAAGAAAGAAGGAATTATGAGGGAAATATATTTATCAGCATTTTCCAAATGATCCATGAGTAACAACAACTTGAGTATTAATTTGCAGGAGTAATAAATTTCAGATGATTATTTGTCCAAGATGTGGCATTTTGACCAGGCCTTTTGGTGGATGAGCCGTGTCTAACAAAGGTAATTTTCATTGACCTAGACCCAATCGACATTGTGAAGGACCCCATCCCGCCTCACGAGTACAAAGCAGAAGAGGACCCGCGACTGTACAGGTCTGTGAAGACGCAGCGCGGCCCTCTGATGGACGACTGGATCGAGGAGTACAAAAACGACCCATTGAAGGTGCCCATCATGTGCGCCTACAAGCTCTGCAAGGTGGAGTTTCGCTACTGGGGAATGCAGTCCAAGATTGAGCGCTTCATCCATGATGTAGGTGCGTATCTGTCCTGTTAGTGTGTGTACAGGTGCGTACCTGTCCTGTTAGTGCGTGTGCAGGTGTGTACCTGTCCTGTTAGTGCGTGTGCAGGTGTGTACCTGTCCTGTTGGTGTTTGTGCTGGTGTGTACCTGTCCTGTAAGTGTGTTTTCAGGTGTGCACCTGTCCTGTTAGTGTGTGTACAGGTGTGTTCCTGTCCTGTTAGTGCGTGTACAGGTGTGTACTCGTCCAGTTAGTGTGTACAGGTGTGTACCCGTCCAGTTAGTGTGAACAGGTGTGTACCCGTCCAGTTAGTGTGTACAGGTGTGTACCTGTCCTGTTAGTGTGTGTACAGGTGCGTACCTGTCCTGTTAGTGTGTGTACAGGTGTGTACCTGTCCTGTTAGTGTGTGTACAGGTGCGTACCTGTCCTGTTAGTGTGTGTACAGGTGTGTACCTGTCCTGTTAGTGCGTGTACAGGTGTGTACCTGTCCTGTTAGTGCGTGTACAGGTGCGTACCTGTCCTGTTAGTGTGTGTACAGGTGCGTACCTGTCCTGTTAGTGTGTGTACAGGTGTGTACCTGTCCTGTTAGTGTGTACAGGTGTGTACCTGTCCTGTAAGTGTGTTTTCAGGTGTGTACCTGTCCTGTAAGTGTGTGTACAGGTGTGTACCTGTCCTGTAAGTGTGTTTTCAGGTGTGTACCTGTCCTGTTAGTGTGTTTTCAGGTGTGCACCTGTCCTGTAAGTGTGTTTTCAGGTGTGTACCTGTCCTGTAAGTGTGTTTTCAGGTGTGTACCTGTCCTGTAAGTGTGTTTTCAGGTGTGTACCTGTCCTGTAAGTGTGTTTTCAGGTGTGTACCTGTCCTGTAAGTGTGTGTACAGGTGTGTACCTGTCCTGTAAGTGTGTGCACAGGTGTGTACCTGTCCTGTAAGTGTGTTTTCAGGTGTGTACCTGTCCTGTAAGTGTGTTTTCAGGTGTGTACCTGTCCTGTTAGTGTGTTTTCAGGTGTGTACCTGTCCTGTAAGTGTGTTTTCAGGTGTGTACCTGTCCTGTAAGTGTGTGCACAGGTGTGTACCTGTCCTGTAAGTGTGTGTACAGGTGTGTACCTGTCCTGTAAGTGTGTTTTTCAGGTGTGTACCTGTCCTGTAAGTGTGTGTACAGGTGTGTACCTGTCCTGTAAGTGTGTGCACAGGTGTGTACCTGTCCTGTAAGTGTGTTTTCAGGTGTGTACCTGTCCTGTAAGTGTGTTTTCAGGTGTGTACCTGTCCTGTTAGTGTGTTTTCAGGTGTGTACCTGTCCTGTAAGTGTGTTTTCAGGTGTGTACCTGTCCTGTAAGTGTGTGTACAGGTGTGTACCTGTCCTGTAAGTGTGTTTTCAGGTGTGTACCTGTCCTGTAAGTGTGTTTTCAGGTGTGTACCTGTCCTGTAAGTGTGTGTACAGGTGTGTACCTGTCCTGTAAGTGTGTTTTCAGGTGTGCACCTGTCCTGTAAGTGTGTTTTGAGGTGTGTACCTGTCCTGTAAGTGTGTGTACAGGTGTGTACCTGTCCTGTAAGTGTATGTACAGGTGTGTACCTGTCCTGTTAATGTATGTTCAGGTTTGTACCTGTCCTATAAGTGTGTGTACAGGTGTGTACTGTAATGTGGAATGTCATGACTTTTTTTTTGTTAAGCCCAGTCTGGAGCTAGGTTTGGGCATGTCCTGGTCATGTCTGAGAGGGGAAAGTCCCAGAGGAAAAAAAAAAAAGTCTAAATGTGGGAGGGGTCTGCAAAAGAGTATATAAAGAGGAAAATTGAGGGAGTGGAGTAGGAGGAGAAATTTCAAGCAGAAGGATACATGTGACCAGACCTGTCACTCTTTTCAAGACCTGTGAAGTTTTTTTGTGGATTTTTGCCTGTGTTACAGCATTTTCCTCACCCAGGACGTCACCAAGCAACCCAACCAAAGGGACTGTAAATATTTTTTTTCTTGTATATGATCAATCTTGGTCAGTAGTATAAATTGTAGGTTAGTGTTGGTATTTGTTTAATTAAACCTGTTTAAGTTTTAAAATTCTGTCAGTCATCCCTTGCTGTCATATATGTCAGAACAAATTGGGGCCATAACAGTACCTGTCCTGTCAGTGTTTGTGCAGGTTTGTACCTGTCCTGTAAGTGTGTGCACAGGTGTGTACCTGTCCTGTAAGTGCGTGCACAGGTGTGTACCTGTCCTGTAAGGGGTCTATTCTCCCATAAGCGCGTAAGTCTTTTTTTACGCGCTTTGAGTTAAGCGCTTTTGAGTTACGCGTATTCTCCCCTACTCGCTTCGATCACGCCCACAGCGCTTAACTTCAGAATGTAGGCGGCCTTATGAAAGAGGTGTGACTGATCCAAAAGAGAGGCAGACTCTGTCCAAAGCTCATTGATTATGGCTATCAGGAAAACATGGAAAAAGGATTTTCTGATTAACCATGAAAACGCATTTGTGATCCATGGAAAACGCAAACCAGACTTTAAATTTGAATATCGTCGGCCTGCTGATAAAACCTCGTATCTCCAAACTGATAAGAAACGAAAACTCGTATGTCCACTATTCTTCCATGCAAAATTAAACATTTTTATTTTAAACTATATTTATCCATTTATATTATTATTATTATTATTATTATTATTTTATTTTATATTTATTGTATTTTCCTATGAAGTTTGTCATTGTGAAGATACGAGATTTAATATGCCGCTGTAATAGTAGGCCGTACCAATTACAAGACGTAATTCAGACATCTCTTTATTTATCCCCCGCCGCGCGATTAGCGCGAAGCGGGGGATATAGCATTGGGCTCCGTCCGTACGGACGCATAAAATTGCGGCGGCGGGGGATATGTTAGTAACAAACACTTGTTATTTCTTACTCTAGCCACCATGGCATTAAAGCTATGCATACAAACAAATTGCCGCGATAATGAAATAATAGCTAAAGAATTTAGCGCTTCTCAATCAGCGCAATCAGATCATTGAAAATGTGCCCCTCCTACACCAGCCTGTTTGTTCCGTGGAAGACAGGGAAGAAGACAAAGGGAACATTCTAGTCACACAAAGACAATCAAAGACAGTTTATATGATCTCATTTAGAAATTGCGCACTTGAAAACTACTCTGATGTCAGGTTTGCAACTAAAGGACATGGAAACGCTTTAACAAGGATTCTTACCCCGCACGCGGTCATCTCCCCGCCCCGAAACCGCCTCAGTAATGACGGAATTCCATATCCATAGCCTATCATCCTATTTGATTTGAGCGACACATTCACTTGAACTTGTGCCTAATACTTTATTATAATCAATTATCCCATTTACTGATTATGATTCTTCCCATGTCGGCTATTCTTTAAAGGCTAAAATTGATTAACAAATGGATAGTGCTCTGGTATTTGCCAGGGTAGGGCTCAATCTAGAGTAGCCTATTTAATAATATCTTTATTCACACATTAAATTACACAGTATTACCAATGGTAAAAAATTACTAGGACTCGAGTTAGTTTATACAGATATCCTCAATTAGAAAATCAATCCCCTCACTCGTGAGAATATCACAACTTTTTAGATTATCACGAACATACAGGGCAGTCGCATTTGTTAATAGAACATGGAAGACAATGATGGCGACGTCGAGCCAAAGCCGAAAACCAAATTTCACAGATGTTGGTGTAGTATGGCAAGCCAGCAATAAAGGCTGATCCGAGGAATTAAGCTGCGAATCGTTCTGGATGTGGCGTCGGTGGGGAGATGTAAACGCAGTATCCCCGATATAAAGCATAAATGGAGAGATCTGCGGGGCGCTGTAAAAGCCAGGTTCTCTGCACACCGGAGAAGTGCACACGCAACAGGTGGTGGGCAACCATCATCCCCTGTGCATTTCACTGCACAGGAGGAGGAGATGGCATCCACTCTTTCTGTTGTGGAAGTGCATGGAGAAGAAATTGAAGCGCCAACGAACTGCGTCAGACACCTTGACACAGACGCCTGTGATGTGTATGACATCACCAGCCACTCTCTGAAACGACCCAGATGTGAGGAGCGACAGCGCAGTTCTGACATTGATGACCACGTGTATGATTTGTGGTTAATTGCTGCGGCTGGATAGCTGTTCATCCAGAAGTCGGCAAAGATAGATGATTGCCTCATGAACGGTCCAGGCGAAAGCGGTGGATGCACTCGATGTTTGTTTGTCTCAGGATGTCCAAACGAAGCCGACATATGCGTGTTCGTCTTCGAGCTCGGTGCGCTCCTCTTACTCTTTCCCATTCACGCAAGAGTGCAAGCAAATGCAGGACTGGCATTTTGGCTTTAGATTTTGAGGGCATGGTAGAATGATGGTCTTATGTAGGCTATACTCGAATTAATTAATTGTTTTGCGTTTGTAATTTAACTGATTGGAGAAGAGGCTGATGCGTAATATCATGTGATGATTTCGTTTGATAAATTATCATGGCTTTGAGAAATGTAGTTTAGAAATAAGGAAGAACAATCGAATATTAAATGTCTCAACCTTTACCATGTTAAATAAAATAAAAGTAATGTTAAAATTCGGCCTATAACCGACATCAAACGCAATATTCAATTTCGCCTAATGTTGGCGCTTGACCTTAATACAGCCCTCAAAAGCGCTTAACAGAAAAAGCGCGGAAGCCAGGGGGAGAATACGCGTAAGTGTTATTTGCATGAGAAACGCCCGGAAACGCCCCGATTTTGGCCTTGCTCCGCCCCAAGCGCATAATTGACTTCAAGGCGCGTAATGCACGGACTTAAGTCGAGGGGAGAATACGCGTAGGCTGAAAAGCGCGTAGCTACGCGCTTTTTTCGACTTAAGCGCATGGGAGAATAGACCCCTAAGTGCGTGCACAGGTGTGTACCTGTCTGTAAGTATGTTTTCAGGTGTGTACCTGTCCTGTAAGTGTTTTTTCAGGTGTGTACCTGTCCTGTAAGTGTGTTTTCAGGTGTGTACCTGTCCTGTAAGTGTGTTTTCAGGTGTGTACCTGTCCTGTAAGTGTGTTTTCAGGTGTGTACCTGTCCTGTAAGTGTGTTTTCAGGTGTGTACCTGTCCTGTAAGTGTGTTTTCAGGTGTGTACCTGTCCTGTAAGTGTGTTTTCAGGTGTGTACCTCTCCTGTAAGTGTGTGCACAGGTGTGTACCTGTCCTGTAAGTGCGTGCGCAGGTGTGTACCTGTCCTGTAAGTATGTTTTCAGGTGTGTACCTGTCCTGTAAGTGTGTTTTCAGGTGTGTACCTGTCCTGTAAGTGTGTGCACAGGTGTGTACCTGTCCTGTAAGTGCGTGCGCAGGTGTGTACCTGTCCTGTAAGTGTTCTTGCAGGTTTGTACCTGTCTGTAAGTGTGTTTTCAGGTGTGAACCTGTCTTGTAAGTGTGTGTACAGGTGTGTACCTGTCCTGTAAGTGTGTTTTCAGGTGTGTACCTGTCCTGTAAGTATGTGTACAGGTGTGTACCTGTCCTGTAAGTGTGTGCACAGGTGTGTACCTGTCCTGTAAGTGTGTGCACAGGTGTGTACCTGTCCTGTAAGTGTGTTTTCAGGTGTGTACCTCTCCTGTTAGTGTGTTTTCAGGTGTGTACCTGTCCTGTAAGTGTTTTTTCAGGTGTGTACCTGTCCTGTAAGTGTGTTTTCAGGTGTGTACCTGTCCTGTAAGTGTGTTTTCAGGTGTGTACCTGTCCTGTAAGTATGTTTTCAGGTGTGTACCTGTCCTGTAAGTGTTTTTTCAGGTGTGTACCTGTCCTGTAAGTGTGTTTTCAGGTGTGTACCTGTCCTGTAAGTGTGTTTTCAGGTGTGTACCTGTCCTGTAAGTGTGTTTTCAGGTGTGTACCTGTCCTGTAAGTGTGTTTTCAGGTGTGCACCTGTCCTGTAAGTGTGTTTTCAGGTGTGTACCTGTCCTGTAAGTGTGTTTTCAGGTGTGTACCTCTCCTGTAAGTGTGTGCACAGGTGTGTACCTGTCCTGTAAGTGCGTGCGCAGGTGTGTACCTGTCCTGTAAGTGTGTTTTCAGGTGTGTACCTGTCCTGTAAGTGTGTTTTCAGGGGTGTACCTGTCCTGTAAGTGTGTTTTCAGGGGTGTACCTGTCCTGTAAGTGTGTGTTCAGGTGTGTACCTGTCCTGTAAGTGTGTTTTCAGGTGTGTACCTGTCCTGTAAGTGCGTGCGCAGGTGTGTACCTGTCCTGTAAGTGTTCTTGCAGGTTTGTACCTGTCTGTAAGTGTGTTTTCAGGTGTGAACCTGTCCTGTAAGTGTGTGTACAGGTGTGTACCTGTCCTGTAAGTGTGTTTTCAGGTGTGTACCTGTCCTGTAAGTGTGTTTTCAGGTGTGTACCTGTCCTGTTAGTGTGTTTTCTGGTGTGTACCTGTCCTGTTAGTGTGTTTTCAGGTGTGTACCTGTCCTGTAAGTGTGTTTTCAGGTGTGTACCTGTCCTGTAAGTGTGTTTTCAGGTGTGTACCTGTCCTGTAAGTGTGTTTTCAGGTGTGTACCTGTCCTGTAAGTGTGTTTTCAGGTGTGTACCTGTCCTGTAAGTGTGTGTACAGGTGTGTACCTGTCCTGTAAGTGTGTTTTCAGGTGTGTATCTGTCCTGTAAGTGTGTTTTCTGTTGTGTACCTGTCCTGTTAGTGTGTGTACTGATGTGTACCTGTCCTGTAAGTGTGTTTTCAGGTGTGTACCTGTCCTGTTAGTGTGTGTTCAGGTGTGTAAGTGTCCTTTTAATGTGTGTTCAGGTGTGTACCTGTCCTGTTAGTGTGTTTTCTGGTGGGTACCTGGCCTTTAAGTGTGTTTTCAGGTGTGTACCTGTCCTGTAAGTGTGTTTTCAGGTGTGTACCTCTCCTGTAAATGTGTTTTCAGGTGTGTACTTGTCCTGTAAGTGTGTTTTCAGGTGTGTACCTGTCCTGTAAGTGTGTTTTCAGGTCTGTAAGTGTCCTGTTAATGTGTGTACAGGTGTGTACCTGTCCTGTAAGTGTGTTTTCAGGTGTGTACCTGTCCTTTAAGTGTGTGCACAGGTGTGTAAGTGTCCTTTTAATGTGTGTACAGGTGTGTACCTGCCCTGTTAGTGTTTGTGCAGGTGTGTACCTGTCCTGTATGCGTGTGTTCAGGTGTGTACCTGTCCTGTTAATGCGTGTACAGGTATGTAGGTGTCCTATAAGCGTGTCTTAGAGCATGTATTGTTTTTCTTTGCATAACTTGAAAACTCAAGCAAATCTTTTCCAGTTATCAAACACATTTGGAGGTGATGCCTTTTTCTATTTTGAAATTTGTATTACTCTTTATTTTTTTGTTTCCATGGATACATGTTCAACTTCATCTGACTGTTTTTTGTTTCTTTTGAGCATACTTACAAAGTTGTGTCATATGTTAATTATTCCCCTGCTAAGAAGTGATGGGAGCTGCACAGCGCTGCACCAGTCCGTCAATCCTGCCTCCCTTCCGCATGAACTCTTGTCTGGGCTGTTTTCTATCACGTGACTGAGCTGCAATTCATACGCCTGTGTATCAGGTTCAGCCATTTACTATTTCCAGTACTCTGAATTTTGACAATTTTATAGTTTCCATGGAAACAAGAGCAGATTTAGAAATTTCTTGGTGGTGTTTTTGACTGGATCATATCTTTCACATCATAATAGTCCATGTTATTTTTTTTTCACTTCCATGTTATAATTAAACTGCCCAGCTTTCCTGATCATGTTACTTAAAAGTAGGACATAGAAGATTGTTGGGAATTTTTAGTTATCTTTAAATAGCGAAGCACAGAAATCTGTTGCCGTTCTGGTGTTCATGACGATCTCTTTCCATGTGGTGAGCACGAGTAACGTGGGAGATGTATTTTATTTTCTTTTACATACATTTTTAAATGTCATATTTATATTAACACCTATCCGTATCATCACTTACCCAAATCAATACATATTCACCTTCACCCCTGCCCACACATAGCTGTTATAGTTGTTTTGCCCATATATCCCTCATATAGCACTGTCTTTATTTTTTGCTTGGTATTCTGGGACCTGATCTGTTTTGGCGACACTTTTCTGATTTTCTGTTTAATCTGATTGGTTGATTGATTGATTGAAGGAGGTTTTTCGGCAGATTTACTAATTACAGTTTTTCTGGTGCTGAAGGGGCCACTTCCTGATGGCTCAAGTTTGAGTGATTGAGGAATCGCAGCCTTTTCATACAGCGTCAGTGTCGATATACCGATAAACGGAGGTGTGGATGCTGTCGTGGCGTTCACCCAATAGCTGATAAACTGCATGGAAATGGATCGATTCCATAGGATTGGCCTGGACCTCGAATGCACTGGAATCAGTATTGAGCGGATCGAAAGATTGTGACGGCTGTAATGTGGGGTGTTTGACCTTTAAGGAAGGGCAGCTATTTCAAACGGGGGCACTTAATTATCAATTACCGTTAGCTAACTGCTCAGTCACACTTGTGATTGGTTAAGATTTGCCATTTGGGTCTCAGACCATGCTGGTGCTGACAGTGCTGGAGGCTTGCAGATAGCTGTTCACTGCAAAAAAACTAAATCTTACCAAGCATTTCAATCTGGTGGTTCAACTTAAAACGCTTATTTCCATTACCGTTTTTCTCAGGAAAACAAATCTGCTATTTGATTTAGATCATTTTGATTTTATCCCAGATTTGTCCAAGGGGTAAGATGATTTCACTAACCATCAAGAAATGAGTCAAATTTACCACAAATCAGCAGGAGAATATTTTTTTTTTTCTAAGAAAAAAGGTAATAGAAATAATTGTTTTATGTCTAAATACAAGATTAAAATGGATGGTTAAATTTCGTTTTTTGCTGTGTTGCTATGGTAGAGCGATTCTATCCGATATCGCTGTGTAAGTCTTGTTCGAGGATCAACTAATTGATTTAACTCCTGGAATACAATCCACCAATGAGAAGCATCTCTGCTACGATGACCTCATGAAACCACAAAGGTGTTATAACTGTGCTTAGCATGTGGCGCGGAAGAACCTTTGGTTAGCAGTTCAAACCTGCAAAATCCCCGAAGATGAGCATTTTCAGAGTGGAAACGATGTGAAAATTTTATTGAACTCAGGAAAAACTCTCATGGGTTTCTTTAATCAAATGGATCTCAGTAAGTCTTTGCTCATCTACATGAAAAGCTTGCTAACACTAGCTAGCCAACTTTTGACTGCTAAAATGTATGGCATGAGTAAGTTCAACTTGGAGATATCAAAACTGCGATTCATTGGAAGAGTATAATAATATTTTTGGATGAGCATTATTTAATGACCCTAGAACAGCACTCACAGGACAATATCAGATTGTGCAATGCAGTGATTGGTGTGAGTTTTGGGCCTGTCGTTCCCTTGTAGTCGACTCTCAGTGCTTGTGTCATTAGGTTGTGCTTGATCATAGTGCTAAACGCCACATTGTGGGACTCTGACAGTACACTGCAAAACGTCCTTCACTGGCCGCTCCAGCAGCAATAACGATTCTGAACTCTAGCACTGCTCCTCAGCTTTTGTGGATACAGTCAGACCCGCTGCGGTCAGAGGGACCTGAGCAAAGGGATTCTGGTGGTTTTCCAGAATCTATGACACATTTTTAGGCCAGTGGCTAATACTGAGGATTGATGATGAGAAGAGAATCATCTGACACAGACAGAGCCATCCCAGCAAGCGTGTGTTGTGTGCTCCATGTGCAGATCACGTGTACATTCCGGAACCGGTGTGATCTGCACGTCGCGCCGATGTCTGATGTTTGCTGGGATGGCTTTACAGGAGCGGAGTTCTGCAGCACAGAGGGATCTCTTCAACTGACAGCGGGGTCACCGCTCAGCTCTCTAATCTTTTCTGTTCAGCTCGGTCGTGTTGAGAAAGTTGGATCGGCTCTCTCCCTTTTTCTGTCCAAACTCCGGGGAGATGTGGCTTGGAATCTAAATCTGTCCCTGGCTTCTCCCCGCCCACCACCCGCCTCCGACTGTCAGGAGATCGGCGCAGAAAAGCGGCCGCAGGTTGGAGCAGAGCCGGAGTTTGGAGCGCTTACATAAACGCCGCCGCCTGACAGTAATGATAAGCCTCGGTTTAGCGCGCTAGCATGCGGCTGTGTGGTTACAGGACGAGGCTCTTTCCAGTCCCCTCTGCCTCCCCTCAGACACTGTGGGCAAACGACAGGTGTCCCTGGGGTCCAGGAGAAATTTCTGGGCAGAAACACCTTATAACTGGCAAGTTATTGTTTCTGCTGGGGGTGATTTGATGAGAATGAAATCCTGCGCTAAAGCTGTTCTTAGCCCCGGAGCAGACAGACACCCTGGGGACCTCCCTGTCACACTGCTGTGAGGCTGAGGAGTCGCTAAGGAGAACATACTGCTGTGAGGCTGAGGAGTCACTGAGGTGAACATACTGCTGTGAGGCTGCAGAGTCACTGAGGAGAACACACTACTGTGAGGCTGAGGAGTCACTGAGGAGAACACACTGCTGTGAGGCGGAGGAGTCGCTAAGGAGAACACACTACTGTGAGGCGGAGGAGTCGCTAAGGAGAACACACTACTGTGAGGCTGAGGAGTCGCTGAGGACAACACACTGCTGTGAGGCTGCAGAGTCACTGAGGAGAACACACTACTGTGAGGCTGAGGAGTCACTGAGGAGAACACACTGCTGTGAGGCGGAGGAGTCACTGAGGAGAACACACTGCTGTGAGGCTGAGGAGTCACTGAGGAGAACACACTGCTGTGAGGCTGAGGAGTCACTAAACACACTGCTGTGAGGCTGAGGAGTCACTGAGGAGAACACACTGCTGTGAGGCTGAGGAGTCACTGAGGAGAACACACTGCTGTGAGGCTGAGGAGTCACTGAGGAGAACACTGCTGTGAGACTGAGGAGTCACTGAGGAGAATACTGCTGTGAGACTGAGGAGTCACTGAGGAGAACACACTGCTGTGAGGCTGCAGAGTCACTGAGGAGAACACACTGCTGTGAGGCTGAGGAGTCACTGAGGAGAACACACTGCTGTGAGGCTGAGGAGTCACTGAGGAGAACACACTGCTGTGAGGCTGAGGAGTCACTGAGGAGAACACACTGCTGTGAGGCTGAGGAGTCACTGAGGAGAACACACTGCTGTGAGGCTGAAGAGTCGCTGAGGAGAACACACTGCTGTGAGGCTGAGGAGTCGCTGAGGAGAACATACTGCTGTGAGGCTGAGGAGTTGCTGAGGAGAACATACTGCTGTGAGAAGGAGGAGTCACTGAGGAGAACACCCTGCTGTGAGGCTTAGGAGTCACTGAGGACAACACACTGCTGTGAGGCGGAGGAGTCACTGAGGAGAACACACTGCTGTGAGGCTGAGGAGTCACTGAGGACAACACACTGCTGTGAGGCTGCAGAGTCACTGAGGAGAAAACCCTGCTGTGAGGCTTAGGAGTCACTGAGGACAACACACTGCTGTGAGGCGGAGGAGTCACTGAGGAGAACACACTGCTGTGAGGCGGAGGAGTCACTGAGGAGAACACACTGGTGTGAGGCGGAGGAGTCACTGAGGAGAACACACTGCTGTGAGGCTGAGGAGTCACTGAGGAGAACACACTGCTGTGAGGCTGAGGAGTCACTAAACACACTGCTGTGAGGCTGAGGAGTCACTGAGGAGAACACACTGCTGTGAGGCTGAGGAGTCACTGAAGAGAACACACTGCTGTGAGGCTGAGGAATCACTGAGGAGAACACACTGCTGTGAGGCTGAGGAGTCACTAAACACACTGCTGTGAGGCTGAGGAGTCACTGAGGAGAACACACTGCTGTGAGGCTGAGGAGTCACTGAGGAGAACACACTGCTGTGAGGCTGCAAAGTCACTGAGGAGAACACACTGCTGTGAGGCTGAGGAGTCACTAAACACACTGCTGTGAGGCTGAGGAGTCACTGAGGAGAACACACTGCTGTGAGGCTGAGGAGTCACTGAGGAGAACACACTGCTGTGAGGCTGAACAGTCAGTGAGGAGAACACACTGCTGTGAGGCTGAGGAGTCACTGAGGAGAACACACTACTGTGAGGCTGAGGAGTCACTGAAAAGAACATACTGCTGTGAGGCTGAGGAGTCACTGAGGAGAACACACTGCTGTGAGGCTGAGGAGTCACTGAGGAGAACACACTGCTGTGAGGTCGAGGAACACTAAACACACTGCTGTGAGGCTGAGGAGTCACTGAGGAGAACACACTGCTGTGAGGCTGAGGAGTCACTGAGGAGAACACACTGCTGTGAGGCTGAGGAGTCACTGAAGAGAACACACTGCTGTGAGGCTGAAAAGTCACTGAGGAAAACACACTGCTGTGAGGCTGAGGAGTCACTGAGGAGAACACAGCTGTGAGACTGAGGAGTCACTGAGGAGAACACACTGCTGTGAGGCTGCAAAGTCACTGAGGAGAACACACTGCTGTGAGGCTGAGGAGTCACTGAGGAGAACACACTGCTGTGAGGCTGAGGAGTCACTGAGGATGAACATACTGCTGTGAGGCTGAGGAGTCACTGAGGAGAACACCCTGCTGTGAGGCTGCAGAGTCACTGAGGAGAACATACTGCTGTGAGGCTGAGGAGTCACTGAGGAGAACACACTGCTGTGAGGCTGAGGAGTCACTGAGGAGAACACACTGCTGTGAGGCTGAGGAGTCACTGAGGAAAACACTGCTGTCAGGCTGAGGAGTCACTGAGGAGAACACACTGCTCTGAGGCTGAGGAGTCACTGACGAGAACACACTGCTGTGAGTCTGAGGAGTCACTGAGGAAAACACTGCTGTGAGGCTGAGGAGTCACTGAGGAGAACACACTGCTTTGAAGCTGAAAAGACACTGAGGAGAACACTGCTGTGAGGCTGAGGAGTCATTGAGGAGAACAAACTGCTGTGAGGCTGCAGACTCACTGAGGAGAACACACTGCTGTGAGGCTGAGGAGTCACTGAGGAGAACACACTGCTGTGAGGCTGAGGAGTCACTGAGGAGAACACACTGCTGTGAGGCTGCAGAGTCACTGAGGAGAACACACAGTGTGAGGCTGAGGAGTCACTGAGGAGAACACACTGCTGTGAGGCTGAGGAGTCACTGAGGAGAACACACAGCTGTGAGGCTGAGGAGTCACTGAGGAGAACACACTGCTGTGAGGCTGAGGAGTCGCTGAGGAGAACACACTGCTGTGAGGCTGAGGAGTCGCTGAGGAGAACACACTGCTGTGAGGCTGAGGAGTCACAGAGGAGAACACTGCTGTGAGACTGAGGAGTCACTGAGGAGAACACACTGCTGTGAGGCTGCAGAATCACTGAGGAGAACACACTGCTGTGAGGCTGAGGAGTCACTGAGGAGAACACACTGCTGTGAGGCTGAGGAGTCACTGAGGAGAACATACTGCTGTGAGGCTGAGGAGTCACTGAGGAGAACACACTGCTGTGAGTCTGAGGAGTCACTGAGGAGAACACACTGCTGTGAGGTCGAGGAGTCACTAAACACACTGCTGTGAGGCTGAGGAGTCACTGAGGAGAAGACACTGCTGTGAGGCTGAGGAGTCACTGAGGAGAACACACTGCTGTGAGGCTGAGGAGTCACTGAGAAAAACACACTGCTGTGAGGCTGAGGAGTCACAGAGGAGAACACTGCTGTGAGACTGAGGAGTCACTGAGCAGAACACATTGCTGTGACGCTGCAGAGTCACTGAGGAGAACACACTGCTGTGAGGCTGAGGAGTCACTGAGGAGAACACACTGCTGTGAGGCTGAGGAGTCACTGAGGAGAACATATTGCTGTGAGGCTGAGGAGTCACTGAGGAGAACACCCTGCTTTGAGGCTGCAGAGTCACTGAGGAGAACATACTGCTGTGAGGCTGAGGAGTCACTGAGGAGAACATATTGCTGTGAGGCTGAGGAGTCACTGAGGAGAACACCCTGCTGTGAGGCTGCAGAGTCACTGAGGAGAACATACTGCTGTGAGGCTGAGGAGTCACTGAGGAGAACACACAGCTGTTAGGCTGAGGAGTCGCTGAGGAGAACACACTGCTGTGAGGCTGAGGAGTCACTGAGGAAAACACTGCTGTGAGGCTGAGGAGTCACTGAGGAGAACACACTGCTCTAAGGCTGAGGAGTCACTGAGGAGAACACACTGCTGTGAGGCTGAGGAGTCACTGAGGAGAACACACTGCTGTGAGGCTGCAGAGTCACTGAGGAGAACACACAGCTGTGAGGCTGAGGAGTCACTGAGGAGAACACACTGCTGTGAGGCTGAGGAGTCACTGAGGAGAACACACTGTTGTGAGGCTGAGGAGTCGCTGAGGAGAACACACTGCTGTGAGGCTGAGGAGTCGCTGAGGAGAACACACTGCTGGGAGGCTGAGGAGTCGCAGAGGAGAACACTGCTGTGAGACTGAGGAGTCACTGAGGAGAACACCCTGCTGTGAGGCTGCAGAGTCAGTGAGGAGAACACACTGCTGTGAGGCTGAGGAGTCACTGAGGAGAACACACTGCTGTGAGGCTGAGGAGTCACTGAGGAGAAGGTACTGCTGTGAGGCTGAGGAGTCACTGAGGAGAACACCCTGCTGTGAGGCTGCAGAGTCACTGAGGAGAACATACTGCTGTGAGGCTGAGGAGTCACTGAGGAGAACACACTGCTGTGAGGCTGAGGAGTCACTGAGGAGAACACACTGCTGTGAGGCTGAGGAGTCACTGAGGAGAACATACTGCTTTGAGGCTGAGGAGTCACTGAGGAGAACACACTGCTGTGAGGTCGAGGAGTCACTAAACACACTGCTGTGAGGCTGAGGAGTCACTGAGGAGAACACACTGCTGTGAGGCTGAGGAGTCACTGAGGAGAACATACTGCTGTGAGGCTGAGGAGTCACTGAGGAGAACACACTGCTGTGAGGCTGAGGAGTCACTGAGGAGAACACACTTCTGTGAGGCTGAGGAGTCACTGAGGAGAACATACTGCTTTGAGGCTGAGGAGTCACTGAGGAGAACACACTGCTGTGAGGTCGAGGAGTCACTAAACACACTGCTGTGAGGCTGAGGAGTCACTGAGGAGAACACACTGCGGTGAGGCTGAGGAGTCATTGAGGAGAACACACTGCTGTGAGGCTGAGGAGTCACTGAGGAGAACACACTGCTGTGAGGCTGAGGAGTCACTGAGAAAAACACACTGCTGTGAGGCTGAGGAGTCACAGAGGAGAACACTGCTGTGAGACTGAGGAGTCACTGAGCAGAACACACTGCTGTGAGGCTGCAGAGTCACTGAGGAGAACACACTGCTGTAAGGCTGAGGAGTCACTGAGGAGAACACACTGCTGTGAGGCTGAGGAGTCACTGAGGAGAACACACTGCTGTGAGCCTGAGGAGTCACTGAGGAGAACACACAGCTGTGAGGCTGAGGAGTCACTGAGAAGAACACCCTGCTGTGAGGCTGCAGAGTCACTGAGGAGAACATACTGCTGTGAGGCTGAGGAGTCACTGAGGAGAACACACTGCTCTGAGGCTGAGGAGTCACTGAGGAGAACACACTGCTGTGAGGCTGAGGAGTCACTGAGGAGAACACACTGCTGTGAGGCTGCAGAGTCACTGAGGAGAACACACAGCTGTGAGGCTGAGGAGTCACTGAGGAGAACACACTGCTGTGAGGCTGAGGAGTCACTGAGGAGAACACACAGCTGTGAGGCTGAGGAGTCACTGAGGAGAACACACTGTTGTGAGGCTGAGGAGTCGCTGAGGAGAACACACTGCTGTGAGGCTGAGGAGTCGCTGAGGAGAACACACTGCTGTGAGGCTGAGGAGTCACAGAGGAGAACACTGCTGTGAGACTGAGGAGTCACAGAGGAGAACACCCTGCTGTGAGGCTGCAGAGTCAGTGAGGAGAACACACTGCTGTGAGGCTGAGGAGTCACTGAGGAGAACACACTGCTGTGAGGCTGAGGAGTCACTGAGGAGAACGTACTGCTGTGAGGCTGAGGAGTCACTGAGGAGAACACCCTGCTGTGAGGCTGCAGAGTCACTGAGAAGAACATACTGCTGTGAGGCTGAGGAGTCACTGAGGAAAACACACTGCTGTGAGGCTGAGGAGTCACTGAGGAGAACACACTGCTGTGAGGCTGAGGAGTCACTGAGGAGAACATACTGCTGTGAGGCTGAGGAGTCACTGAGGAGAACACACTGCTGTGAGGCTTAGGAGTCACTGAGGAGAACACACTGCTGTGAGGTCGAGGAGTCACTAAACACACTGCTGTGAGGCTGAGGAGTCACTGAGGAGAACACACAGCTGTGAGGCTGAGGAGTCACTGAGAAGAACACCCTGCTGTGAGGCTGCAGAGTCACTGAGGAGAACATACTGCTGTGAGGCTGAGGAGTCACTGAGGAGAACACATTGCTGTGAGGCTGAGGAGTTGCTGAGGAGAACACACTGCTGTGAGGCTGAGGAGTCACAGAGGAAAACACTGCTGTGAGGCTGAGGAGTCACTGAGGAGAACACACTGCTGTGAGGCTGAGGAGTCACTGAGGAGAACACACTGCTGTGAGGCTGAGGAGTCACTGAGGAGAACACACTGCTGTGAGGCTGAGGAGTCACTGAGGAGAACATACTGCTGTGAGGCTGAGGAGTCACTGAGGAGAACATACTGCTGTGAGGCTGAGGAGTCACTGAGGAGAACATACTGCTGTGAGGCTGAGGAGTCACTGAGGAGAACACCCTGCTGGGAGGCTGAGGAGTCACTGAGGAGAACACCCTGCTTTGAGGCTGAGGAGTCACTGAGGAGAACACACTGCTGTGAGGCTGAGGAGTCACTGAGGAGAGCACACTGCTGTGAGGCTGAGGAGTCACTGAGGAGAACACACTGCTGTGAGGTCGAGGAACACTTAACACACTGCTTTGAGGCTGAGGAGTCACTGAGAAAAACACACTGCTGTGAGGCTGAGGAGTCACAGAGGAGAACACTGCTGTGAGACTGAGGAGTCACTGAGCAGAACACACTGCTGTGAGGCTGCAGAGTCACTGAGGAGAACACACTGCTGTAAGGCTGAGGAGTCACTGAGGAGAACACACTGCTGTGAGGCTGAGGAGTCACTGAGGAGAACACACTGCTGTGAGCCTGAGGAGTCACTGAGGAGAACACACAGCTGTGAGGCTGAGGAGTCACTGAGAAGAACACCCTGCTGTGAGGCTGCAGAGTCACTGAGGAGAACATACTGCTGTGAGGCTGAGGAGTCACTGAGGAGAACACACTGCTCTGAGGCTGAGGAGTCACTGAGGAGAACACACTGCTGTGAGGCTGAGGAGTCACTGAGGAGAACACACTGCTGTGAGGCTGCAGAGTCACTGAGGAGAACACACAGCTGTGAGGCTGAGGAGTCACTGAGGAGAACACACTGCTGTGAGGCTGAGGAGTCACTGAGGAGAACACACAGCTGTGAGGCTGAGGAGTCACTGAGGAGAACACACTGTTGTGAGGCTGAGGAGTCGCTGAGGAGAACACACTGCTGTGAGGCTGAGGAGTCGCTGAGGAGAACACACTGCTGTGAGGCTGAGGAGTCACAGAGGAGAACACTGCTGTGAGACTGAGGAGTCACAGAGGAGAACACCCTGCTGTGAGGCTGCAGAGTCAGTGAGGAGAACACACTGCTGTGAGGCTGAGGAGTCACTGAGGAGAACACACTGCTGTGAGGCTGAGGAGTCACTGAGGAGAACGTACTGCTGTGAGGCTGAGGAGTCACTGAGGAGAACACCCTGCTGTGAGGCTGCAGAGTCACTGAGAAGAACATACTGCTGTGAGGCTGAGGAGTCACTGAGGAAAACACACTGCTGTGAGGCTGAGGAGTCACTGAGGAGAACACACTGCTGTGAGGCTGAGGAGTCACTGAGGAGAACATACTGCTGTGAGGCTGAGGAGTCACTGAGGAGAACACACTGCTGTGAGGCTGAGGAGTCACTGAGGAGAACACACTGCTGTGAGGTCGAGGAGTCACTAAACACACTGCTGTGAGGCTGAGGAGTCACTGAGGAGAACACACAGCTGTGAGGCTGAGGAGTCACTGAGAAGAACACCCTGCTGTGAGGCTGCAGAGTCACTGAGGAGAACATACTGCTGTGAGGCTGAGGAGTCACTGAGGAGAACACATTGCTGTGAGGCTGAGGAGTTGCTGAGGAGAACACACTGCTGTGAGGCTGAGGAGTCACTGAGGAAAACACTGCTGTGAGGCTGAGGAGTCACTGAGGAGAACACACTGCTCTGAGGCTGAGGAGTCACTGAGGAGAACACACTGCTGTGAGGCTGAGGAGTCACTGAGGAGAACACACTGCTGTGAGGCTGAGGAGTCACTGAGGAGAACATACTGCTGTGAGGCTGAGGAGTCACTGAGGAGAACATACTGCTGTGAGGCTGAGGAGTCACTGAGGAGAACATACTGCTGTGAGGCTGAGGAGTCACTGAGGAGAACACCCTGCTGGGAGGCTGAGGAGTCACTGAGGAGAACACCCTGCTTTGAGGCTGAGGAGTCACTGAGGAGAACACACTGCTGTGAGGCTGAGGAGTCACTGAGGAGAGCACACTGCTGTGAGGCTGAGGAGTCACTGAGGAGAACACACTGCTGTGAGGTCGAGGAACACTTAACACACTGCTTTGAGGCTGAGGAGTCACTGAGGAGAACACACTTCTGTGAGGCTGAGGAGTCACTGAGGAGAACACTGCTGTGAGGCTGAGGAGTCACTGAGGAGAACACACTGCTGTGAGGCTGAGGAGTCACTGAGGAAAACACACTGCTGTGAGGCTGAGGAGTCACAGAGGAGAACACTGCTGTGAGACTGAGGAGTCACTGAGGAGAACACACTGCTGTGCGGCTGCAGAGTCACTGAGGAGAACACACTCCTGTGAGGCTGAGGAGTCACTGAGGAGAACACACTGCTGTGAGGCTGAGGAGTCACTGAGGAGAACATACTGCTGTGAGGCTGAGGAGTCATTGAGGAGAACACACAGCTGTGAGGCTGAGGAGTCACTGAGGAGAACACACTGCTGTGAGGCTGAGGAGTCACTGAGGAGAACACACAGCTGTGAGGCTGAGGAGTCACTGAGGAGAACACACTGCTGTGAGGCTGAGGAGTCGCTGAGGAGAACACACTGCTGTGAGGCTGAGGAGTCACAGAGGAGAACACTGCTGTGAGACTGAGGAGTCACTGAGGAGAACACCCTGCTGTGAGGCTGCAGAGTCAGTGAGGAGAACACACTGCTGTGAGGCTGAGGAGTCACTGAGGAGAACACACTGCTCTGAGGCTGAGGAGTCACTGAGGAGAACGTACTGCTGTGAGGCTGAGGAGTCACTGAGGAGAACACCCTGCTGTGAGGCTGCAGAGTCACTGAGGAGAACATACTGCTGTGAGGCTGAGGAGTCACTGAGGAGAACACACTGCTGTGAGGCTGAGGAGTCACTGAGGAGAATACACTGCTGTGAGGCTGAGGAGTCACTGAGGAGAACATACTGCTTTGAGGCTGAGGAGTCACTGAGGAGAACACACTGCTGTGAGGTCGAGGAGTCACTAAACACACTGCTGTGAGGCTGAGGAGTCACTGAGGAGAACACACTGCTGTGAGGCTGAGGAGTCACTGAGGAGAACATACTGCTGTGAGGCTGAGGAGTCACTGAGGAGAACACACTGCTGTGAGGCTGAGGAGTCACTGAGGAGAACATACTGCTGTGAGGCTGAGGAGTCACTGAGGAGAACATACTGCTTTGAGGCTGAGGAGTCACTGAGGAGAACGCATCGCTGTGAGGTCGAGGAGTCACTAAACACACTGCTGTGAGGCTGAGGAGTCACAGAGGAGAACACTGCTGTGAGGCTGAGGAGTCACTGAGGAGAACACACTGTTGTGAGGCTGAGGAGTCACTGAGGAGATCATACTGCTATGAGGCTGAGGAGTCACTGAGGAAAACACACTGCTGTGAGGCTGAGGAGTCACTGAGGAGAACACACTACTGTGAGGCTGAGGAGTCACTGAGGAGAACATACTGCTGTGAGGCTGAGGAGTCACTGAGGAGAACACACTGCTGTGAGGCTGAGGAGTCACTGAGGAGAACACACTGCTGTGAGGTCGAGGAGTCACTAAACACACTGCTGTGAGGCTGAGGAGTCACTGAGGAGAACACACTGCTCCGAGGCTGAGGAGTCACTGAGGAGAACACACTGCTGTGAGGTCGAGGAGTCACTAAACACACTGCTGTGAGGCTGAGGAGTCACTGAGGAGAACACACTGCTGTGAGGCTGAGTAGTCACTGAGGAGAACACACTGCTGTGAGGCTGAGGAGTCACTGAGAAAAACACACTGCTGTGAGGCTGAGGAGTCACAGAGGAGAACACTGCTGTGAGACTGAGGAGTCACTGAGCAGAACACACTGCTGTGAGGCTGCAGAGTCACTGAGGAGAGCACACTGCTGTAAGGCTGAGGAGTCACTGAGGAGAACACACTGCTGTGAGGCTGAGGAGTCACTGAGGAGAACTTACTGCTGTGAGGCTGAGGAGTCACTGAGGAGAACACACTGCTGTGAGGCTGAGGAGTTGCTGAGGAGAACACACTGCTGTGAGGCTGAGGAGTCACTGAGGAAAACACTGCTGTGAGGCTGAGGAGTCACTGAGGAGAACACACTGCTGTGAGGCTGAGGAGTCACTGAGGAGAACACACTGCTGTGAGGCTGAGGAGTCACTGAGGAGAACATACTGCTGTGAGGCTGAGGAGTCACTGAGGAGAAAATACTGCTGTGAGGCTGAGGAGTCACTGAGGAGAACATACTGCTGTGAGGCTGAGGAGTCACTGAGGAGAACATACTGCTGTGAGGCTGAGGAGTCACTGAGGAGAACACCCTGCTGGGAGGCTGAGGAGTCACTGAGGAGAACACCCTGCACCCTGCTTTGAGGCTGAGGAGTCACTGAGGAGAACACACTGCTGTGAGGCTGAGGAGTCACTGAGGAGAGCACACTGCTGTGAGGCTGAGGAGTCACTGAGGAGAACACACTGCTGTGAGGCTGAGGAGTCGCTGAGGAGAACACACTGCTGTGAGGCTGAGGAGTCACAGAGGAGAACACTGCTGTGAGACTGAGGAGTCACAGAGGAGAACACCCTGCTGTGAGGCTGCAGAGTCAGTGAGGAGAACACACTGCTGTGAGGCTGAGGAGTCACTGAGGAGAACACACTGCTGTGAGGCTGAGGAGTCACTGAGGAGAACGTACTGCTGTGAGGCTGAGGAGTCACTGAGGAGAACACTGCTGTGAGGCTGAGGAGTCACTGAGGAGAACACACTGCTGTGAGGCTGAGGAGTCACTGAGGAAAACACACTGCTGTGAGGCTGAGGAGTCACAGAGGAGAACACTGCTGTGAGACTGAGGAGTCACTGAGGAGAACACACTGCTGTGAGGCTGCAGAGTCACTGAGGAGAACACACTGCTGTGAGGCTGAGGAGTCACTGAGGAGAACACACTGCTGTGAGGCTGAGAAGTCACTGAGGAGAACATACTGCTGTGAGGCTGAGGAGTCACTGAGGAGAACACACAGCTGTGAGGCTGAGGAGTCACTGAGAAGAACACCCTGCTGTGAGGCTGCAGAGTCACTGAGGAGAACATACTGCTGTGAGGCTGAGGAGTCACTGAGGAGAACACACTGCTGTGAGGCTGAGGAGTCGTTGAGGAGAACACACTGCTGTGAGGCTGAGGAGTCACTGAGGAAAACACTGCTGTGAGGCTGAGGAGTCACTGAGGAGAACACACTGCTGTGAGGCTGAGCAGTCACTGAGGAGAACACAGTGCTGTGAGGCTGAGGAGTCACTGAGGAAAACACTGCTGTGAGGCTGAGGAGTCACTGAGGAGAACACACTGCTTTGAGGCTGAGGACACACTGAGGAGAACACTGCTGTGAGGCTGAGGAGTCATTGAGGAGAACACACTGCTGTGAGGCTGCAGAGTCACTGAGGAGAACACACTGCTGTGAGGCTGAGGAGTCACTGAGGAGAACACACTGCTGTGAGGCTGAGGAGTCACTGAGGAGAACACACTGCTGTGAGGCTGAGGAGTCACTGAGGAGAACACACTGCTGTGAGGCTGCAGAGTCACTGAGGAGAACACACAGTGTGAGGCTGAGGAGTCACTGAGGAGAACACACTGCTGTGAGGCTGAGGAGTCACTGAGCAGAACACACAGCTGTGAGGCTGAGGAGTCACTGAGGAGAACACACTGCTGTGAGGCTGAGGAGTCGCTGAGGAGAACACACTGCTGTGAGGCTGAGGAGTCGCTGAGGAGAACACACTGCTGTGAGGCTGAGGAGTCACAGAGGAGAACACTGCTGTGAGACTGAGGAGTCACTGAGGAGAACACACTGCTGTGAGGCTGCAGAGTCACTGAGGAGAACACACTGCTGTGAGGCTGAGGAGTCACTGAGGAGAACACACTGTTGTGAGGCTGAGGAGTCACTGAGGAGAACGTACTGCTGTGAGGCTGAGGAGGCACTGAGGAGAACACACTGCTGTGAGGTCGAGGAGTCACTAAACACACTGCTGTGAGGCTGAGGAGTCACTGAGGAGAACACACTGCTGTGAGGCTGAGGAGTCACTGAGGAGAACACACTCCTGTGAGGCTGAGGAGTCACTGAGGAGAACACACTGCTGTGAGGCTGAGGAGTCACTGAGGAGAACACACTGCTGTGAGGCTGAGGAGTCGCTGAGGAGAACACACTGCTGTGAGGCTGAGGAGTCACTGAGGAGAACACACTGCTGTGAGGCTGAAGAGTCACTAAGGAGAACACACTGCTGTGAGGCTGAGGAGTCACTGAGGAGAACATACTGCTGTGAGGCTGAGGAGTCACTGAGGAGAACACACTGCTGTGAGGCTGAGGAGTCACTGAGGAGAACACACTGCTGTGCGGTCGAAGAGTCACTAAACACACTGCTGTGAGGCTGAGGAGTCACTGAGGAGAACACACTGCTGTGAGGCTGAGGAGTCACTGAGGAGAACACACTGCTGTGAGGCTGAGGAGTCACTGAGGAGAACACACTGCTGTGAGGCTGACGAGTCACTGAGAAAAACACACTGCTGTGAGGCTGAGGAGTCACGGAGGAGAACACTGCTGTGAGACTGAGGAGTCATTGAGCAGAACACACTGCTGTGACGCTGCAGAGTCACTGAGGAGAACACACTGCTGTGAGGCTGAGGAGTCACTGAGGAGAACACACTGCTGTGAGGCTGAGGAGTCACTGAGGAGAACATACTGCTGTGAGGCTGAGGAGTCACTGAGGAAAACACCCTGCTGTGAGGCTGCTGAGTCACTGAGGAGAACATTCTGCTGTGGGGCTGAGGAGTCACTGAGGAGAACACACTGCTGTGAGGCTGAGGAGTCGCTGAGGAGAACACACTGCTGTGAGGCTGAGGAGTCACTGAGGAAAACACTGCTGTGAGGCTGAGGAGTCACTGAGGAGAACACACTGCTCTGAGGCTGAGGAGTCACTGAGGAGAACACACTGCTGTGAGGCTGAGGAGTCACTGAGGAGAACACACTGCTGTGAGGCTGCAGACTCACTGAGGAGAACACACAGCTGTGAGGCTGAGGAGTCACTGAGGAGAACACACTGCTGTGAGGCTGAGGAGTCACTGAGGAGAACACACAGCTGTGAGGCTGAGGAGTCACTGAGGAGAACACACTGTTGTGAGGCTGAGGAGTCGCTGAGGAGAACACACTGCTGTGAGGCTGAGGAGTCGCTGAGGAGAACACACTGCTGTGAGGCTGAGGAGTCACAGAGGAGAACACTGCTGTGAGACTGAGGAGTCACTGAGGAGAACACCCTGCTGTGAGGCTGCAGAGTCAGTGAGGAGAACACACTGCTGTGAGGCTGAGGAGTCACTGAGGAGAACGTACTGCTGTGAGGCTGAGGCGTCACTGAGGAGAACACCCTGCTGTGAGGCTGCAGAGTCACTGAGGAGAACATACTGCTGTGAGGCTGAGGAGTCACTGAGGAGAACACACTGCTGTGGGGCTGAGGAGTCACTGAGGAGAACACACTGCTGTGAGGCTGAGGAGTCACTGAGGAGAACATACTGCTGTGAGGCTGAGGAGTCACTGAGGAGAACACACTGCTGTGAGGCTGCAGAGTCGCTGAGGAGAACACACTGCTGTGAGGCTGAGGAGTCGCTGAGGAGAACACACTGCTGTGAGGCTGAGGAGTCACTGAGGAGAACACACTGCTGTGAGGCTGCAGAGTCACTGAGGAGAACACACTGCTGTGAGGCTGAGGAGTCACTAAACACACTGCTGTGAGGCTGAGGAGTCACTGAGGAGAACACACTGCTGTGAGACTGCAGAGTCACTGAGGAGAACACACTGCTGTGAGGCTGCAGAGTCGCTGAGGAGAACACACTGCTGTGAGGCTGAGGAGTCACTAAACACACTGCTGTGAGGCTGCAGAGTCACTGAGGAGAACACACTGCTGTGAGGCTGAGGAGTCACATAGGAGAACACACTGCTGTGAGGCTGAGGAGTCACTGAGGAGAACACACTGCTGTGAGGCTGAGGAGTCGCTGAGGAGAACACACTGCTGTGAGGCTGAGGAGTCACTGAGGAGAACACACTGCTGTGAGGCTGAGGAGTCGCTGAGGAGAACACACTGCTGTGAGGCTGAGGAGTCACTGAGGAGAACATACTGCTGTGAGGCTGAAGAGTCACTGAGGAGAACATACTGCTGTGAGGCTGAGGAGTCACTGAGGAGAACGTACTGCTGTGAGGCTGAGGAGTCACTGAGGAGAACTCCCTGCTGTGAGGCTGAGGAGTCACTGAGGAGAACACCCTGCTGTGAGGCTGAGGAGTCACTGAGGAGAACACACTGCTGTGAGGCTGCAGAGTCACTGGGGAGAACACACTGCTGTGAGGCTGAGGAGTCACTGAGGAGAACACACTGCTGTGAGGCTGAGGAGTCACTGAGGAGAACATACTGCTGTGAGGCTGAGGAGTCACTGAGGAGAACATACTTCTGTGAGGCTGAGGAGTCACTGAGGAGAACATACTGCTGTGAGGCTGAGGAGTCACTGAGGAGAACATACTGCTGTGAGGCTGAGGAGTCACTGAGGAGAACATACTGCTGTGAGGCTGAGGAGTCACTGAGGAGAACACCCTGCTGGGAGGCTGAGGAGTCACTGAGGAGAACACCCTGCTTTGAGGCTGAGGAGTCACTGAGGAGAACACACTGCTGTGAGGCTGAGGAGTCACTGAGGAGAACACACTGCTGTGAGGCTGAGGAGTCACTGAGGAGAACATACTGCTTTGAGGCTGAGGAGTCACTGAGGAGAACACCCTGCTTTGAGGCTGAGGAGTCACTGAGGAGAACACACTGCTGTGAGGCTGAGGAGTCACTGAGGAGAACACACTGCTGTGAGGCTGAGGAGTCACTGAGGAGAACACACTGCTATGAGGCTGAGGAGTCACTGAGGAGAACACACACACCGTATCACTCCCCGTTTACAGTCCAGTTCGCACCACTTTACCCCCCCCCCCCCCCCACCTCATTTTCCCGGCGTAATGATCTAATTAATTGGGTGCCGATGACAGAGCATCAGTTTAGAAGCTCTGGTTTGGTCTGCCTGATGTCTGCTGTGTCATTTCCTGCTCTGACCGATTCAGTGGCCTGCTGTCTCAGCTCACCGTCCTGCGCTTCACATCTGTCATCCGCACACTGAATGTGCCTTTACTCAGTGAACCTTTCACACAGGCTCTCCTCTCACTCTGACTGACACAGCCAGCAGTTTCTGACAGGTTTTTGTCAAACTAATGTTATGCTACTGACAGAACATTTCCTGAATTGTGCATTAAACAAATAATAATCATATTTATGGCTTTATTACTCAGCCTTTGTTTCATGGACTCTGGGGACAGTTATTCCAGTGTAGCAAGACATTTGGAAACTCCAATACAGAATTATTTAGCCATTAAATTTCAGAATTTTCGAACGCCGGATCTGTATTTGCGCAGTGGGGTTAAACATAATGAGAATGTTTAATCTCAGCATTCAGGTTATGACCTCTCCTCTGCTCAAGGTTATAGTGCCACTGCTTCTTGTGAGAATCAAACCTGCAACCTCCTCATTTCTGTGCCCCGAGGCTGGGCTGGCTGTGCTGAAATCTTGCAGCTGTTGAAAAGGGGAGGCGGGTGTGATTGGGCTGGGGAAAGGGGGCGTGGTCTGTGCAGCAGCCATCAGCTGTAATCTTAGGCTTCGTATCCTGGCTGGCCATTACTGTCATGGCAGTGCCAGCCCAGCCAATCAGCTGTCGGAGCTAATTAGGGGGCAGGTCTCTGCTTCGCTCCAAGTGCTGGGCCTGTGGTCACCTGATCTCTGGTTGACTTTCACCTCATTCACTGCAGTGATATGAGTTCAGTTCTGTTTTCAAATTCAGTTCAATATTACAAATTCAGTTCTGTTGTTTGAATTTATTTCTGAAATGTAAATTTCATTCTGTTAATGTGAATTTCTCAATAAAATTTATATAAGTTCTGCTTCATAAATTCAGCTTTGTTATATAAATTCTGCCCAGTAAAATAAATTTATTTGAGTAATATTAATTCACTTGTGTCACGGAAATTAAATTCTGTTGTATGTATTCAGTTCTGTAATTTAGATTCAGTTCTGTTGTATAAATTCATTTCTGAATTATGGAAATCTCACTGAACTCTGTTGTTTTTGGAACATTTCTTGATATGAATTTCAATAGAGTTTCCTCTATTGTGTCTCCCTGAGCCGGCTCCTGCTCCCTCTAATCCTCTCTCTAAGCCCCACCCTCTCCCCTCTCTAAGCCCCACCCTCTCCCTTCTCTTCGCCCCACCCTCTCCCCTCTCTAAGCCCCACCCTCTACCCACTCTAAGCCCCACCCTCTCCCCACTCTAAGCCCCACACTCTCCCCACCCTAAGCCCCACTCTCTACCCACTCTAAGCCTCACTCTCTCCCCTCAGGCCTGCGGAAGGTGATGGTGCGTGCGCATCGCCAGGCCTGGTGCTGGCAGGATGAATGGTATGGTCTCACCATGAATGACATTCGGCAGCTGGAGCTCGAGGCGCAACTGATGCTGGCGCAGAAGATGGCGCAATTCAGCCAAGAGGAGGGGGTAGAGCCCCACAGCGTATGCCCCACCTCCCCCGATAAGGATCAGGAAGTGGTGGAGGCCATCAGCTCCATGGAGACAGAGGAGGTGGAGCCCCCTGTTGGCGTGACAGCCTCACTGCAGCCCCGCGGTGTCCTCACCAAGCAGTGGTCCACATCCTCCCGGTCCTCTCACTCCTCCAAGAGAGGCGGTGAGTCTGTGTGTGTGTGTGTGTGTGTGTGTGTTCATGTGCATGCTACCAAATGAAACCAGAAAAAAATTTTTTTTCCTACAGAGCAGGGACATTATAGGGAAGTGAAGACATTTTCGCTTGTCCTCGCCAGTACAAAAGCAAATTTTGACTTACTAATTAAGGTTAGGGTAAGGGTTTGGGGTAAGGTTATAATTAGGGATAGATTAAGGTTAGGGTAGGGGTTTTGGGTAAGGTTATAACCTTACCTCAAACCCTTATCCTAACCTATTCCTAATTATGACCTTACCCCAAACCCTTACCCTAATTAGGGATAAGATTAGGAAAAGGCTGCAGAGAAATGCTTAGAATGAATGGAGGTCAATGCAAAGTCCTCACAAAGGTGTACGTACGTGGATTTGTGTGTTTGTGTGTGTGAGTGTGAGAGTGTTTGCATGTGAGTGTGTGTTGGACTGTAGATGCACAAAATTTGACTAAGCACAGATATTAGCGCCTTGTCAGGCATAGGTGGAGAGGGGCATTGTGGGATGGCAGTGAGCACTGAGTCGCCACACAGATGTGACTGTTCACCACTCCCCTTACCAGCATCTTAAAGGCAGGACACTGCATCTGGTCCAGTGCCAGCCGGGCTGTGAGATGTGCCTTAATCATCCATGAAGATGATACACATGGCCATATTCAGTCTGGCGCTTTCAGAGAGGAGAATCAAATGCTAAATCAGCTGATGTTGCTCCACTTTGCTTGTCAGTCATGATTTTGAACCAATTAGTGCATTTTCTGTGAAGGGTACAGTGATATGATTGGTTCAGAGAACTTGATTGACAGCTGATTGGGTCCCCTCGTGTCTCGCTGTTTCAGGAAGCCCCTCCCACCACAGTATCTCAGAGTGGAGAATGCAGAGCATTGCCCGGGACTCGGAGGACAGCTCGGATGAGGAGTTCTTCGACGCCCATGGTAACATTCAGCCGCTCTGCATCCGCCTGTGGCGCTGTGTTTTAAGGCCTGCGTGGCCTGTTAGCTCCCTCGATAACTCAGGGTTACCCGCTGTAGCTCAGGAAACGGTGGGTAAGGCAGCCAGTTGTGACTGACTGGGCAGGCTGCTGGTGTGTGACTGACCTGGGGGGGCGCTGCTGCACAGTGAGACAGAAACAGTCAGATCACCCAAAAATTTCACCTTCAATAAATATCACTCACTACAGACAGTGCAGTTTTCTGTGAGATTTTTCCCAGACCAAAGAGATGTTCCCACACTGGCTGAAGAGCTTTTTCACTGCAACCAGATCACTGGCGGTAATTTTACTATGGGGAGTTTATTTCCTCACATTCCCAGCTCTGAAGGGTGTTCCCTAATGACAGGAGTGGGCAGTCTTTGTTCTGTTGTACTTTAGAGGGTCTTTGCATATCTTTTCTTTCAATCAGAACAGCTGGGCAATCCTCCTTTCCCCATCATCAGATCCAATCATGTCAGAGATTTTAGGATTTAATTATGATGGGACAATAAAACAAAATGTACAGAAACCAGCAGTCTGAGTTTTACTCCGAGGACCTGTTTATTTGCACGCATGTGTATCTGGATGAAGTAAAAAGTAAATTTGCAAGTCGTTCTATAATTTTTATTAAATTATCCTCTGAAATGTTTTGTGACTCATGCAGATTGTGTGTTTACTTAAAAATATTAGCCTCAGCAGTCTGGCGTATTTAAAACATTTTCCATCTGATCAAAATATGTTGCAGGTGAGGTAGTTTCATGAGTAAATAGATAAAATTGGTATTTGTTAACCAAGTTTTGATTTAAAAAAAAAAATTAATTAATCTTTATGGTGGTTGGATAATTATGCAAAATAATGATATTGAGTTGAGATTTTATCGCCCAGCCCTGGGTGAGATAATGATCCTGAGGTTGAATAATATTCCTGGAGAGTAGGGCTCTTTGAGGTTAAAAAGATGCAATTTCGTTTGTCAGCACTGATACCCCTTCCCTGCATTGACAAGATTTTATGTAAGTAATGAGAACGCTTTCCCTGCCATCAATGAGATATTTCAGCAATTAATGTTTTCACTGCCAAATGGTTACAGAACTCCCAGCAGGAACAGGTATTGAAAGATAAATGAATAATACCAAAAATGCTGGCAGTGTCTGGTAATTTAAAAATAATTCACAGGTGGTGAAAGTGTTAAGGACTAGTTTTCTGCGGTTTTTGGGTTGGATTCATTGTTAGAGTCAGATTTTGGGTCGGATTTACTGCATCTCGAGTCTGGTTTGATCCGTTCTCAAGCGTTCTGGTGGAGAGTTTATCCCTGATTGGCTCAGTTAGTGTTTTCTCAGTTTTTATATCTTCATGTATCTATTATCCTTTATTCAGGCCTGACTCACTTCCTGTTTGACAGCCTGAAAGAGGAAGGATCCTGTAATCATCGGAAAAAGCTGAAAAAGCTGTGGTGTTAATCGGTAGTGATCCTGGAACAACTACTCTCAGCTCATGTGCTGGCCGTTGTGATTGTGCAGTTTTTAGGCTAGAAATGAGACCTTTCAATCCGCAAGAACACAACCATCTCGCAAAAAAACACGTCAGGGTATCTTTTGAGTTGAGTGCTTAATGCAGAGGCCCCGCCCAATCAGCATTGATTGACGGGTTTGTTTTTCCCCTCCCCCACCAGAGGACCTCTCTGATAACGAGGAAGTCTTCCCCAAGGAGATCACCAAGTGGAGCTCCAATGACCTCATGGATAAGATTGAGGCGGCGGACCCAGAGGAGGCCCAAGGTACGTGACGGGCTGGGGTCAGATCCCTGATGTTGGGCTCCGTTTCACACTTCTCCCGGTTACATGGGGCCAGACAGCTGAACGACTGCTCAAGCAGCTGACTTTTGCCCGTTGAATTTCAAAAAAATTAACTTTTGTAGAGTGAAGCTTTGAGATTTTGCTTCATATTTCCAATTAACGACACATTATTTTTCTTGACACTTGCCAACTACAATATACAATGTTTTTATTTTTCACTGAAATGTTAACCCTCTTCATAGTCTAAAAAAGTCCCAAGATCCCTCTGATTCCCAAAGAGAACAAATTCAGATACGCATTAAAAATTTCCCGGCACCCATCTTTGATGGGCTAGCCTAGTTAGACCATTAATCAGTCAGGTAGTATAGGTTCCACTTAGTCTTGCTAGCCTAGCTAGGTAGTAATCAAGTTATGTTGCTTGCGCCAGTTTAAATTAATAGCCAAGTATTTTTGGCCTGCATCAACAAAAAAACTTTGTAACTGGCAAACTAGCTAACCAATCTTGTCAAGGTGTGATGACACTGCTAATTAATCACAACTTGCTGTTCTCGCTGACCTAATGCCAGCTAAGGAGCAATATAATCACTATTCACTGTTTATTTTATTGATTCGTAAAATCACATGTCAGTTAGCTATAAGCAGTCAGCTGTGTAGTAGATTGTTGGCTTGCTAGCAAGATCTACGGTTTTCCGGAAATATCTAACGGCAATTTATGTCTCTGATCGGCCTTTGTCAATTTACGGTGTTTGCTGATACTGAGGTAGTTTACTGGCTGAATAAATACTGAATAAATCCCTGGCTACTAGCACATTTGTTTCGTGGATCACTTGTATTTTTATACCCCATAAGCTAATCTGGGAGAAGACTGGCTCATAAAATTAATTGCAATTTGAATATTGACGGAAAGTGTCCGAATCCCATAATAAATTTCCATAGGGATTGTACTTCCGACACCAGAAGCTATGTGGCAGTGACATGGTCACCTCAGTGCGCTGTATCACTGCATCACACCCTCTCTGCTAAATCAAAGGAGTGCGAGTGACCAATAAAGAAGCAGGTTACTAACTTGGTTTTGCAAGTGTCATAACAGACGGCTGGCCTGAACCAATTTCATAAAATTTTATGCAGTGCTCTAAATCTGAGAAAATTTGAAGTCCCGAGAATAGGGTTCACACTAAGCAGTGCAGGGTGTATTTGACTGGGCCGAGTAACAGCGTAAAGTTTGGCATTATCCTCTTCTCCACCGCTAATTATCCTAAAAAACAGCTGTGAAATCCATCTTCAGAAATTTAAAGCTACAGTCTACGATTTCTCTGCCACACACACCTCCCCCACCTCCTCTGTGCTTCTTCCGACGCTATGCGCCCTCCCCTGAAAGCGTCGTCTCATCCCCTTGGAATCCGACACGCCCCCTTCCGCTGAGACGAGAGCAGGTTTGCCAGACACAGAGCGCTGGTTGGACGTGGAGGCAAAGAATTGCTGACGTTAGCTTCTTATCTTCATAATGACAACAGCACTGAGCTGCCTCAACCAAACAAGCACAGTGATTTTGCAAACGCAATGTGTAAACATGTTAGCTATATTCGCTTATAAGGTCTACGAAGCTAATTGTAACTAGCGCAAAGTGGATCTCTGTCGAGCAAATAAACGCTCACAAAGACCTAGCTCAACCTATGTGTAAAGCATTTTGGCATATAAGTCCAGTGTTGTGTCCAAACCCATTCCCCCATTGAGATTTGTTTCCTGTTCTCTCAAACAATGCTCACAATACACTGCCATTTAGAGTCTAACGCTAACATAATTTTAATAGGAAGTAAGCTGACAGAAATAACATTACCAAGGTTGTCTTTTTATTGCTTTTAATATCGGGAAACATGCATACAAATCCTGGACCTGGTCTAAACTGTATCCCCACACCTGAGGAGCTTAAAAACAGGTCTGGTCTAGGTATTATCCATATCAATGTTCGAAGCTTACTTCCCAAAATGGATTAGATAAAAATTTGGGCCTGTTGAACAGATGCAGATATAATAGTTTTATCAGAAACACGGCTCTCTAGGTCTGTTCCAGACAAAGATATATGTATAAAAGGCGATAATGTACACCGCTGCAATTGTCCCAGGAAAGGGGGTGGAATCGCTGTGCATACAAAGAACAAATTTAGCGTAAGTGTTTTATCCACAGTGTCAATCCCCAAGCAATTTGAACTGTTGGCCCTTAAACTAGAGTTTGTGCAGGGTCAATGCTATGAATGCTATTGGATGCTGTAGGCCACCCTCTGCTTGTGCTGAAGCCTTATCCTAATTAGCTCACTACATATCTACTTTTAGCTCAAATGAGCTACTTCTAGTGGGGGACTTAAATTGCGATTGGTTGACCTCAGCATCAGATAACCTTAAATTGGTGCGTGATTCTTTTAATTTGACGCAATTAGTTGAGGAAACAACGCGCCCAAACGATAAATGCCCTGAGAAGTCATCATTGCTCGACTTTTGCAAATGACTTGAGTGAGCATTGTGTCATTGCAACGGTGAGACTAGCTAAGCTTCCTAAAACGAAGCCTAGATTGCTTATCAAAAGAGATCTTTTGTGAACATTTTTGTGAGCAAGTTTTTTTTCATGATCTTTTTCATTTTGATGGGAACAGACTTTATCTTATTGGTGAAGTGGAACTGGCCTAGAAATTCTTTTACTATGGTTTCCAAAACATTCTGAACAAACATGCTCCTTTTCACAAACTTTGTGTCAAAGGTCGTGACAATCACTGGTTTCCTCCTGAGCTGAGTAGTCTGCTTAGAGGAAGAAATATTACATGGGCCAGAGGAAAACTGATGCTGACTGACTCAGTTTTAGACAGCTGAGAAACCACTGTACTCAGGCTGTAAAGAGAGCAAAAGAAGATTACTGTCTTTCAGAAACCAGTAAGAACTTAAATGACCCCAAAAAGTTTTGGAACGTGATCAGATCTTTCTCTGGCCAGGTTTCCTCCACTGAACCACCATCCTTTATTCATAATGGTTTGTGCATGATTACTGACAAGTCTGCGATTTTAGATTCTTTTAATGAACACTTTATTTCAGCAGATTTTTTAACTGAGACTGGAAAAAAGTCAAACAATCCTTCAATTCAGTTGAAAATGGAAATGCCTTGCCGGTCAGTTTGGTCAGAGTGGAAGCCCCGTTCCAGTTTCTTCCTTTATCTGCCGCTGATGTATACTCAGCCAAAATAAAAACTTCACACTCGTTTGGAGGTCGATAAGTTGAACATACAAGAAATGAGGTTTTAAATAATGATTTTATTTAATTCTATACTCATTAAAGATGGTGTATCATAAAAATAATGTCCATAATGTAACCAGTTCCACCGGAAATGCTACGGAAATGTCCAAGAGTAAAAATTGTAAGTTACAACTTGAATAAGAGCAGTGCGCAGGCGATTACGTATGGTTTGGGCAGTCACACGACCTCTAAACAATTCATTCCTAGTGGACGTTGCAGTGACAAATCGATTATGTAAATGACATAAGACAATTTGTCTGTCTTCTGCTTTTGACGTCACACGTGGGCTACCAGAACGAGGTTGGTCAGCTGTGGTGCCAGTTTGTTGGAGACGTGTCCGAAGATCATGGATAGTCCGTCAACTGCATCCCATAACCCTTGCAACGTCAGTGACGGACGTTTCCGTATTCAACATGACAATGGCACGTTCAGGCTGAATGTTTGACAGCCATGGGATTGAAAATCAATGAATAATTAACTGTCAAAACTTTTTACAGTCTTTTCGAGATGTCACTCTAACATGTTAACATGAGCTCAATTGTACATCTCTTATATGGTCACGTCAGGAACAGGAGAAAACAAGGTTTTAGCTTAAAGTACGCTCGCACGTGCTACCTGTGCACGTCGGAGTTGATGTGTGTCATGGTGTCTTTGACAACGCATTTACCCCTAGTGATAATAAAAACTCTTTTATTAAAAGTTTCAAGAAAACATTTGCAAATTTATGAGTGCGAAGTTTCTTTTTGACTCAGTATATTAACCCCTTTGTGCAGAAGCCAAATTTGGCTATTTATGGGTTACCCACTTTAATGCTGTATAATTCAAGATTTAAGCTTCATAAAGAGGAAAAATGTGGCTCAATTCAGAAAAGACACTTACAGCATTTAGAATTACATTGTATTTTAGTTTATTTTCATGTTTTTGGTCGAGAAAATGAGCTGCAAACATAAAAAATCTTCATGAGAATTCACCATTGAAATTGCAAAAAAATAATTCTGCGGATTGAAAAACTGCTGGGGCTTAAAACTATACATTTCTGGTATCATAAACTCCTTGAGCACAAGTAGAATTCATCTTCAACATTACATTCTAGATTACTTTCATGCTATTAGCCAAATTATACAGCTATCCAAGTGTCTCGCCAAAGTCTCAAAATTATGTACTGTAAAATCATTAAAAAATCATGTATTTAACAAAAATAAAGTTTTAAGGCATGAAATTTAATATGAACAAATGATTTTTCTGGTTGAGTTTAGCATGAATTTATCAATATCAGTGCAGATGAATATCAGTGGTCACCAGTAACCTCTCCAAACACAGAACATGCTTTTCTCCATAATAAGGTTTAGAGTTTTGTCCATTTCCTTTTAAGTCCCCCAAGCTAGCTCAAACACGCATTGCATTTTATAAACTGCTGATTAAACAGTCAGAACATTCACCCTGTAATAGAAGTTACCAGTTCCCAAACTCACAACCTCATTTCAACCCTTATAAGGAACATGTACAACTCACTAACTCAGTAATATCTGAATTCTGAAATATACCTTATTTTAACAGAACAGACATTCCACTTTCAGGGAACATCACAAAATATAAAATCCTCCCTAGATTCAACAGAGCGGTGCAATGACCGTACCAGGGGGTCCACCTAAATGCATGGGCAGTTCACTTTTAAACAGGAAAAAACGTCGACATTCGACTTTGTTGAGTACGGTATACATTCCAAAACAGAAAGCAAAACTAGCGGCCTACCTTTTTTCCACGAATCCAGAGACGATGTATCCAGTAAAGGAACCCTCCGGTCCTGTTTCATTCGAAATAATTCCCATTGACCATGTCCTTATCTTATTTAAATCCTCTAAATATAACTGAACACTTCAAGGCCAGTTTTGCGCGTCTTTTTTCTATATATATATAGACATATCGCGTCTGTTTCAGCCGCGTAATGCGCGCAACGTAAACAGGATACAACCGATCCTGCTGATACGCATAGGCTTGTATGCTCTGTGTTTGCCCAATCAATATGTTTCACTTGCTGTAGAACGTTTAAACAGCCGGGAATTGGATAAGAAACGAGCCAATCAATACGTTGTTACCGCGGGAGTTTCACGAGGCCGTGAAGTCTAACTGTGCAGTCAGGCAGCAGAGCTTGAATGTATGAGTGAGTGATTGGCTATCAACGCCAGTACCCGGGTGGATATAAGGAAGCGCTGGATTTGTCAATGAATGAATGTACACGAAAATCCACGGTAGGGAACTACGCATTTTTTTGCATTTGATGACTGTAATTGACAGTAGAATGTGAGAGAATCAATACCATGTCGAATTTTTTGCTTCAGAAAACAGATTTTTCTGAACCACTAATTGGAATGCCGTTGGCTCACTGTTGCCAAAGTGGTTGCTACATAGGAAACGATTTTTTCTGTCGCAAAAGATCATTTTTTAAAACTGCTGGATCGATTCTATGGGCAAGGATATTGACCAGTTTGCACATCAGGCTTAGCTGAGGAGTTTAATTCATGCAACTCTCGAAAAACAGGGAGTGGAGTGAACTTCCCCATATTCAAAACCGCGTTCGGGGTCTGCTTGCTTGTGAATATTCAATAACTGATCCGGGGGTGCCATCTAGTGATCGAGTACAGTAACAGCGTGCTTAAATTTGCAGGTCTATCGACGCAGGCGTCTACATCTGCAGAAAGGGGTTAAGAGAGCTGAAACTGTTGGACTCCAAGAAATCTGCAGGTCCTGATCAGCTGGAACCCCACTTTCTCAAATTGCCTGCAGATTACACTGCTGAGCCTTTATCGGTTTTGTTTTATCTCAGTCTTTTTTCCGCAGTTATCTCAGCCACTATTTCAGCAGTTCTTAAGGTCTTGAATGACATTATGGAAGTGCTTGACCTAAGAAAATTGTGTGTAGCCATATTATTAGATTTATCAAAGGCATCTGATATGGTAGATCACAATATCCTGGTTGACTCATTACACAAAATCGGCTTATCGGAGCATTCAGTTTCCTGGTTTAAAAATTATACAAAACCCAAAACCAGTGAAGTTGGCACGTTGTGTAAATCGTAAATAAAAACAGAATACAATGATTTTCAAATCCTTTTCAACTTATATTCAATTGAATACACTGCAAAGGTTTTGGGTTTTGTATAATGGATTGTTCGCAGCGTGTTCAGATGGCTGGGTCCTCATCGAAATTCTTGACAGTTTCAAAGGGGGTACCCCAAGGTTCGGTGTTGGGACCTATTCTATTTTCCATCTACATGAATGATCTTTGTAATTACCTGCCCGATGGCTTGTATCATTTTTATGCGGATGATACGATCATTTATTGTTTTGCACCATGTGCTGTGCAAACCTTTGCCCTTTTACAGTCTGCTTTTGACGTAGTTCAGTCACGTCTGCAAAGGTTAAATCTGGTGTTAAACGTAGATAAGACAAAGGCTATGATTTTCTCCAGAACTACTGTCCCATCACAAAATCTCCCTGTCTTAAGTTGCCAGGGAACAGCTATTGAGCTGGTTTCGTCCTATAAGTAATTGGGCTTCCATATTGATCAACACCTCTCTTTTGATTCCCATATATCAAGCCTGATCTCTAAATTAAAGATAAAACTGGGCTTTTATTTTAAGAACAGATTTTGGTTCTCCCGTAGAGCTAGGAAATGTCTTCTATCTGCAACTTTTCTCCCACTGCTTGATCATGTCACATACTGTATATGCATGCTTCAGCTACCTGTTTACACTCCCTGGATACTGTGTAGCACTGTGCATTGTGGTTTGTCACTGTTTGTACTAATTTGACCCATCATTGCACTTTGTACCAAAAATCAAAATGGTCATCCTTGTCTTACAGGAGATTCACACATTGGATGATTTTCATTTACAAAGCTCTCCTTGGTATGGTCCCATCCTATCTAGAAAATTAATTAGAAATCAAGGCCACAAAAACGAAAGACTGTCAGACTTCTTTACACTCACTGTTCCCCGAGTGTTCACGGAAATGGGGAAGAGGGCATTTCGCTATGCTGCTCCCTTTTCATGGAATTCCTTGCAGACGGCCTTGAAATTGCCCGAATTGATCCCGTTTGACAGCTTTGTCAAAATTCTCAAGAATAAGGAACTTGAAAGCGTTGGGGTTTGTCACTGCTTTTAAATTTGATTTGATTTTCCTTCTTGTTTGTATAATACTGTATGAATGATTGTAATTGTGTAAATTTGCTGCCTCTTAGCCAGGTCGCTTTTGTAAAAGATTTTTGTTTTTTATCTCGATGGGCTCACCTGGTGAAATAAAGGTCTGATAAAAAGAAAAAGAGGTTAGCTTTCACAGCAGTAAGCCAGGACTGACCTCATCAACCGTGACGTCTCAGCAGGGCGGCTTCGGGGCACAGCGGAAGAGGGAGGGCAGGAGACACGGAGTGGCAAATGTGAACGAGGGAGGGAGGCACACGGCAGCAGAAAAGGAGTAGCGGTACCGAGTCAGGGAAACGCCTATTCGGCCCAAACAATTCCTATTGGTGGATTTCTTTGCGTGCCTGCAGCCTCCAGAGAGAGTGGATTTTTTTGGTTCCTTTTGCTATGAGTAGTGTGTAGGAGATACTTTAAAGCCATAATCATCATCAAACTGAAGATAATGATTTTAACCGTGGGAAGAATCGTAGACTATAGATGTAAGGTCTGCCCCTTTATTCTGCTCCAGCTGTCTGGATCTGTTCATTAGCAGAATTCTGGAGCCAGAAAGTGGAACAACTCAGTAAAAGAATCTGCCTGAGTTTGTGTTTCGAAGAAGCACATGATGAAACTTGTGTTTTATGACTGAACTTATGAATGGTGTGTGCGCGCAGAAAATATTCATTCATTGCTTTCTTTGTGGATTTCAGATTTATAAAAACAAACATGAAAAAACTCTCAAAATTAAAATCAGTGTGCTTATTTGCAAATTTCCAGTTTGATCCTGATTAAGTAAAAATGCCAAGTTTAGCTTCCCCATCATTTTATAAATTACTTTGTTTTTAACATATGCTACTTCTGTTTCTTTGAGTGTCCCTGATCTTTGTATGAAATCCCCGCAAATTTTCATAAATAAGGCCCCAGGACTTTCCTCCTCCGAGCAGAGCAGAGGTCCATAAGTTCCTCAGGTTTAGACCTTGTAGACAGACACCTTGACGGATGACGGATGTAGACTTCCTGTTTTTGCAGGATGGGACGGATGTAGACTTCCTGTTTGTGCAGGATAGGACGGATGTAGACTTCCTGTTTGTGCAGGATGGGACGGATGTAGACTTGCTATTTGTGCAGGATGGGACGGATGTAGACTTCCTGTTTGTGCAGGATGGGACGGATGTAGACTTCCTGTTTGTGCAGGATAGGACGGATGTAGACTTCCTGTTTGTGCAGGATGGGACGGATGTAGACTTCCTGTTTGTGCAGGATGGGACGGATGTAGACTTCCTGTTTGTGCAGGATGGGACGGATGTAGACTTCCTATTTGTGCAGGATGGGACGGATGTAGACTTCCTGTTTGTGCAGGATTGGACGGATGTATACTTATACTTCCTGTTTGTGTTTTCAGGAGATCTGGAGCCGGAGGCAGCAGCTGATTACACAGTGGCCGAGGAGAGAGACGGACTTCAAGAGGTATGTGTTATGGCCCCAATTTGTTATGACATAAGACAGCAAGGGATGACAGACAAAATTTTTAAACTTAAACAGATTTAATTAAACAAAGACTGACAACTAACCTACAATTTATACGACTGACCAAGATTGATATGTACAAGCAAAAAAAAAATATTTACAGTCCCTTGAGATGGGGTTGCTTGGTGATGTCCTGGGACAGGGAAATGCTCCAACACAGGCAAAAATCCACAAAAAAACTTCACAGGTCTTGAAAAGAGTGACAGGTCTGGTCAAATGTATCCTTCTCCTTGCAATTTCTCTTACTACTTTACTCTCTCTATTTTTCTCCTTATATACTCTTTTGCAGCCCCCTCCCACCTTCCAGACTTTTTTTTATTCTCCGGGACTTTCCCCTCTCAGACATGCCCAGGACATGCCCAAACCTAGCTCCAGACTGGGCTTAACAAAAAAAAAAGAAGTCAATACTGCCATCTAGTGGCATTTGTTCACATTACATATGTACCTGAGACACTAGCGTGGATGTACTGTATTTCTGTGGATTAATGCTTTAGCTAAAATACCAACACAGACTTTCCACGTGCTCACAAGATTTTGGTTGATTGCATAAGGTGTTCCGAGGGGAGGAAGATGCTAGGGGAGCATCAGTGGGTCTGATTTAGGTGTGGAGGGGTAGGGAGACAGGTTTATAGGCTCCTCCCACAGGCTGTGTCCCTCTGTGTTCAGATGAGCGGCCATGCTAACTACACCATTGGCAGTGGGGCTATTCCCCGCGTCTTGGTAACCAGCCCCTCGGCAGTAAGTAAGCGCTTGGCCCCAATGCATCCTGGGATTGAATTGCAGTAGAGATCCTGTACTGACTCATTAGCATGGCTAACTCAGTGTGCGTAATCCCATTGCCCCTGTAGAGCCGCTAACCTGGGAAATGTGTGGTAATGCAGCAGGCAGAAAATGGTGATACACACTAAACACTGCTCTTAGTGTGCGCTGGAGTGCCTTTGTGCGTCTGATTTTATAATACAGCCTGCTTGTGTGTCTGTGTGCGTGTGTTTGGGGTCATAACACCATACCTCTGTTGTCTGCATTTCAGGGTGAGGTTGTGATTTGTTTCTAATCTTTTTCTGAGGATGATGGAGTTGGACTTTGTATCAATGCTTCTGCAAGAGGGTCTGGCCCAAAGTTTGGCTGTTTTTTCGCTCCTGTTAGGTCCTTCAATGGGTGTGAAATATGAATTACAGTTGAGGGAATGCAGGATATATGGGACAGGCGCAGGCGAAATGCGCTGGTCATTCGCTGAGCTTTAAGCTTTTTCATGCGGCCTCGTCCGAGGCCTGCTCACCACCATCAAGCATCAGATGCTGCCTGTTTGACAGGAAGCCTGATGAATGTGTGACTGAGCCAGCTCTGGAGCCCTTCCCGGCAGCGCCGATGGTTTGTTTGCGGCAGCAGTGCGTTCGGATGCCCATCTCTCCTTATGCTCTCAGTGACAGAGGGCGTGCGCACGCTAATCACGTTCATCTGTGCAGGAGAGCACATCGCGCCAAGCCTGTATCTCAGAGGTTGACGGTTCAAATCCCATATGGCGTTAGCTGCTGAACCCCTGCTGCTTCACCTCAAAACGCGTCCGTTACGTTAAATATGCAGGCGCAGCGGCGGAAAACATACGCTTTTTTAATGGCTGCGGATTTAGGCATCTGCCACGAACATGAGCTGAATTTGTTAGCTCTCTGATCTGTGCCAGGGAGAAGTGTTTCGGCAGTTTTTTCTGGACTCTGGGCTCGCGTCGATCGTCCTGACACTGCGGGCGCTCTCTGCGCACCCCCTGTACTGCGTGCTTCAGTAACTCTGCTCAATTCCTGTTTTCGCTCTGTGCATCAGAGGGCCTGTCCGCCATATTATATTTCACCTGACCCTGCTCAGACCTATGTCACATATGCCGAAGGGCATTAACTCTTTATCTGTCTGTTAGATTTGAATACCACTTTTGTGTAACCATTAAACCTTCATTGGAGCAGGTAAATTGATGTAAATGACAAGTTCTGAATTGGTTCAATAATTTGCCTTCTTAAATTTGTCTTTATGGTGGTTTCTGGTGGCAGTCACTGCAGTGATTGGCTGAGATTTTACTGGCACTTAAACAGTTCATAATCCTCAAAGTGATTAGTGAACTGGAATGTTATTCTGTACTCTGAGTCATCAGTCTCAGTGCACTGTTTTAAATTGCCTAAGTTATTTAGCAAATAGCTAACGTTAGCTATCAACAAGTGCGAAGTGGCAGTAGTGCGAACTTGAGTAGAGTGAATAGACGTGCAGTAGGAGGCATAGTGATAGAACTCATATCTGCATTTACACGCAACATAACTCGCAAACTCAGTACAATTAGATTTTTTCATTCTTGATATCTGTTGTTGCACTCACTCATGTGGCCAATGCTGTCAGGGTGTATTTTGTCATGAACTGACAATAAGAGATCAGCTCCCTTATGATTGGTAGGATGTAAATGAGGTTTCAGATGACGTATCATAAGCCCGGGGCTTCCTGAAACCTCAGAGACTAGTGAAGTATGGGGGAAATCGATAGCAAGTACAGATTTCTTTTTTTTTGCATATTTGTCACACTTAAATGTTTCAGATCATCAAACAAATTTTAATAATAGACAAAGTAATTGCCCCCTTAACCTAGGTTGTATAAAAACTGGTTACAGCAACAAAACTGCAGTCAAGTCTTTTTGATAACTGGCAATGAGTCTTTCACATTGCTGTGGAGGAATTTTGGCCCACTCTTCACTGCAGAATTGCTTTAATTCAGCCGCATTGGTGGGTTTTTGAGCATAAACAGACAGAGTTGAGTGTGCGGAAGCGGACAGAGTGGAGTGTGAGGGAGCAGACAGAGTGGAGTGTGAGGGACCCAACAGAGGGGAGTGTGAGAGAGCGGACAGAGTGGAGTGTGAGGGAGCAGTCAGAGTGGAGTGTGAGGGAATGGACAGAGTGGGGTGTGAGGGAGCGGACAAAGTTGAGTGTGAGGGAGCGGACAAAGTTGAGTGTGAGGGAGTGGACAGAGTGGAGTGTGAGGGAGCGGACAAAGTTGAGTGTGAGGGAGCGGAGAGAGTGGAGTGTGAGGGAGCAGACAGAGTGGAGTGTGAGGGAGCGGACAGAGTGGAGTGTGAGGGAGCGGACAGAGTGGAGTGTGAGGGAGCGGACAGCGTGGAGTGTGAGGGAGCGGACAGCGTGGAGTGTGAGGGAGTGGACAGCGTGGAGTGTGAGGGACCCAACAGAGTGGGGTGTGAGGGAGCGGACAGAGTTGAGTGTGCGGAAGCGGACAGAGTGGAGTGTGAGGGAGCAGACCGAGTGAGGTGTGAGGGACCCAACAGAGTGGAGTGTGAGGGAGCAGACAGAGTGGAGTGTGAGGGACCCAACTGAGTGTGAGGGACCCAACAGAGTGGAGTGTGAAGGAGTGGACAGAGTGGAGTGTGAGGGAGCAGACAGAGTGAGGTGTGAGGGAGCAGACAGAGTGGAGTGTGAGGGAGCAGACAGAGTGGAGTGTGAGGGAGAAGACAGAGTGGAGTGTGAGGGAGCAGACAGAGTGAGGTGTGAGGGAGCAGACAGAGTGGAGTGTGAGGGAGCAGACAGAGTGAGGTGTGAGGGAGCAGACAGAGTGGAGTGTGAGGGAGCGGACAGAGTGGAGTGTGAGGGAGCGGACAGAGTGGAGTGTGAGGGACCCAACAGAGTGTGAGGGACCCAACAGAGTGGAGTGTGAAGGAGTGGACAGAGTGGAGTGTGAGGGAGCAGACAGAGGGGAGTGTGAGGGAGCAGACAGAGTGAGGTGTGAGGGAGCAGACAGAGTGGAGTGTGAGGGAGCAGACAGAGTGGAGTGTGAGGGAGCGGACAGAGTGGGGTGTGAGGGAGTGAGCAGAGTGGAGGGGGAGGGAGCAGACAGAGTGAGGTGTGAGGGAGCAGACAGAGTGGAGTGTGAGGGAGCAGACAGAGTGGAGTGTGAGGGAGCGGACAGAGTGGAGTGTGAGGGAGTGGACAGAGTGGAGTGTGAGGGAGCAGACAGAGTGAGGTGTGAGGGAGCAGGCAGAGTGGAGTGTGAGGGAGCGGACAGAGTGGAGTGTGAGGGAATGGACAGAGTGAGGTGTGAGGGAGCAGACAGAGTGGAGTGTGAGGGAGCAGACAGAGTGGAGTGTGAGGGAGCAGACAGAGTGGAGTGTGAGGGAGCAGACAGAGTGGAGTGTGAGGGAGCAGACAGAGTGGAGTGTGAGGGAGCAGACAGAGGGGAGTGTGAGGGAGCAGACAGAGTGAGGTGTGAGGGAGCAGACAGAGTGAGGTGTGAGGGAGCAGACAGAGTGGAGTGTGAGGGAGCAGACAGAGTGGAGTGTGAGGGAGCAGACAGAGTGAGGTGTGAGGGACCCAACAGAGTGGAGTGTGAGGGAGCAGACAGAGTGGAGTGTGAGGGAGCAGACAGAGTGGAGTGTGAGGGAGCAGACAGAGTGAGGTGTGTGGGAGCAGACAGAGGGGAGGGTGAGGGAGCGGACAGAGTGGAGTGTGAGGGAGCGGACAAAGTGGAGTGGGAGGGACCCAACAGAGGGTGAGGGACCCAACAGAGTGGAGTGTGAAGGAGTGGACAGAGTGGAGTGTGAGGGAGCAGACAGAGTGAGGTGTGAGGGAGCAGACATAGGGGAGTGTGAGGGAGCAGACAGAGTGGAGTGTGAGGGAGCAGACAGAGGGGAGTGTGAGGGAGCGGACAGAGTGGAGTGTGAGGGACCCAACAGAGGGGAGCGTGAGAGAGCGGACAGAGTGGAGTGTGAGGGAGCAGACAGAGTGGAGTGTGAGGGAGCGGACAGAGGGGAGTGTGAGGGAGCGGACAGAGTGGAGTGTGAGGGAGCGGACAGAGTGGAGTGTGAGGGAGCGGACAGAGGGGAGTGTGAGGGAGCGGACAGAGTGGAGTGTGAGGGACCCAACAGAGTGTGAGGGACCCAACAGAGTGGAGTGTGAAGGAGTGGACAGAGTGGAGTGTGAGGGAGCAGACAGAGGGGAGTGTGAGGGAGCAGACAGAGTGAGGTGTGAGGGAGCAGACAGAGTGGAGTGTGAGGGAGCAGACAGAGTGGAGTGTGAGGGAGCGGACAGAGTGGGGTGTGAGGGACTGGACAGAGTGGAGTGTGAGGGAGCAGACAGAGTGAGGTGTGAGGGAGTGGACAGAGTTGGAGTGTGAGGGAGCAGACAGAGTGGAGTGTGAGGGAGCGGACAGAGTGGAGTGTGAGGGAGTGGACAGAGTTGGAGTGTGGGGGAGCAGACACAGTTGGAGTGTGAGGGAGTGGACAGAGTGGAGTGGGAGGGAGCGGACAGAGTGGAGTGTGAGGGAATGGACAGAGTGAGGTGTGAGGGAGCAGACAGAGTGGAGTGTGAGGGAGCAGACAGAGTGGAGTGTGAGGGAGCAGACAGAGTGGAGTGTGAGGGAGCAGACAGAGTGGAGTGTGAGGGACCCAACAGAGTGTGAGGGACCCAACAGAGTGGAGTGTGAAGGAGTGGACAGAGAGGAGTGTGAGGGAGCAGACAGACGGGAGTGTGAGGGAGCAGACAGAGTGAGGTGTGAGGGAGCAGACAGTGTGGAGTGTGAGGGAGCAGACAGAGGGGAGTGTGAGGGAGCAGACAAAGTGAGGTGTGAGGAAGCAGACAGAGTGAGGTGTGAGGGAGCAGACAGAGTGGAGTGTGAGGGAGCAGACAGAGTGGAGTGTGAGGGAGCAGACAGAGTGAGGTGTGAGGGACCCAACAGAGTGGAGTGTGAGGGAATGGACAGAGTGAGGTGTGAGGGAGCAGACAGAGTGGAGTGTGAGGGAGCAGACAGAGTGGAGTGTGAGGGAGCAGACAGAGTGGAGTGTGAGGGAGCAGACAGAGGGGAGTGTGAGGGAGCAGACAGAGTGAGGTGTGAGGGAGCAGGCAGAGGGAGGTGTGAGGGAGCAGACAGAGTGGAGTGTGAGGGAGCAGACAGAGTGGAGTGTGAGGGAGCAGAGAGAGTGGAGTGTGAGGGAGCAGACAGAGTGAGGTGTGAGGGACCCAACAGAGTGGAGTGTGAGGGAGCAGACAGAGTGGAGTGTGAGGGAGCAGACAGAGTGGAGTGTGAGGGACCCAACAGAGTGTGAGGGATGGAACAGAGTGGAGTGTGAAGGAGTGGACAGAGTGGAGTGTGAGGGAGCAGACAGAGGGGAGTGTGAGGGAGCAGACAGAGTGAGGTGTGAGGGAGTGGACAGAGTGGAGTGTGAGGGAGCAGACAGAGTGGAGTGTGAGGGAGCGGACAGAGTGGAGTGTGAGGGAGTGGACAGAGTGGAGTGTGAGGGAGCAGACAGAGTGAGGTGTGAGGGAGCAGACAGAGTGGAGTGTGAGGGAGCAGACAGAGTGGAGTGTGAGGGAGCGGACAGAGTGGAGTGTGAGGGAGTGGACAGAGTGGAGTGTGAGGGAGCAGACAGAGTGAGGTGTGAGGGACCCAACAGAGTGGAGTGTGAGGGAGCAGACAGAGTGGAGTGTGAGGCAGCAGACAGAGTGGAGTGTGAGGGAACAGACAGAGTGAAGTGGGAGGGAGGAGACAGAGTGGAGTATGAGGGAGTGGACAGAGTTGAGTGTGAGGGAGCGGACAGCGTGGAGTGTGAGGGACCCAACAGAGGGTGAGGGACCCAACAGAGTGGAGTGTGAAGGAGTGGACAGAGTGGAGTGTGAGGGAGCAGACAGAGTGAGGTGTGAGGGAGCAGACAGAGGGGAGTGTGAGGGAGCAGACAGAGTGGAGTGTGAGGGAGCAGACAGAGGGGAGTGTGAGGGAGCAGACAGAGTGAGGTGTGAGGGAGCGGACAGAGTGGAGTGTGAGGGAGCAGACAGAGTGGAGTGTGAGGGAGCAGACAGAGTGGAGTGTGAGGGAGCAGACAGAGGGGAGTGTGAGGGAGCAGGCAGAGTGAGGTGTGAGGGAGCGGACAGAGTGGAGGGTGAGGGAGCAGACAGAGGGGAGTGTGAGGGAGCAGACAGAGGGGAGTGTGAGGGAGCAGACAGAGTGGAGTGTGAGGGAGCAGACTGAGTGAGGTGTGAGGGAGCGGACAGAGTGGAGTGTGAGGGAGCAGACAGAGTGGAGTGTGAGGGAGCAGACAGAACGAGGTGTGAGGGAGCGCACAGAGGGGAGTGGGAGGGAGCGGAGAGAGGGGAGTGGGAGGGAGCGGACAGAGGGGAGTGTGAGGGAGCGGACAGAGGGAGGTGGGAGGGAGCGGACGGAGTGGAGTGTGAGGGAGCAGACAGAGTGGAGTGTGAGGGAGCAGACAGAGTGAGGTGTGAGGGAGCAGACAGAGGGGAGTGTGAGGGAGCGGACAGAGTGAGGTGTGAGGGAGCAGACAGAGTGGAGTGTGAGGGAGCAGACAGAGTGGAGTGTGAGGGAGCGGACAGAGTGGAGTGTGAGGGAGCGGACAGAGTGGAGTGTGAGGGAGCAGACAGAGTGGTAAGTTAGGGAGCGGACAGAGTGGAGTGTGAGGGAGCGGACAGCGTGGAGTGTGAGGGAGCGGACAGCGTGGAGTGTGAGGGAGCAGACAGAGTGGAGGGTGAGGGAGCAGACAGAGTGGAGTGTGAGGGAGCGGACAGAGTGAGGTGTGAGGGAGCAGACAGAGTGGAGTGTGAGGGACCCAACAGAGTGGAGTGTGAAGGAGTGGACAGAGTGGAATGTGAGGGAGCAGACAGAGGGGAGTGTGAGGGACCCAACAGAGTGTGAGGGACCCAACAGAGTGGAGTGTGAAGGAGTGGACAGAGTGGAGTGTGAGGGAGCAGACAGAGGGGAGTGTGAGGGAGCAGACGGAGGGGAGTGTGAGGGAGCGGACAGAGTGGAGTGTGAGGGAGCAGACAGAGTGGAGTGTGAGGGAGCAGACAGAGTGAGGTGTGAGGGAGCAGACAGAGTGAGGTGTGAGGGAGCAGACAGAGTGAGGTGTGAGGGAGCAGACAGAGTGGAGTGTGAGGGAGCAGACAGAGTGAGGTGTGAGGGAGCAGACAGAGTGGAGTGTGAGGGAGTAGACAGAGTGGAGTGTGAGGGAGCAGACAGAGTGGAGTGTGAGGGAGCAGACAGAGTGGAGAGGGAAGGAGCAGACAGAGTGGTGTGTTAGGGAGCAGACAGAGTGGAGTGTGAGGGAGCAGACAGAGTGAGGTGTGAGGGAGCAGACAGAGTGGTGTGTGAGGGAGCAGACAGAGTGGAATGTGAGGGAGCAGACAGAGTGAGGTGTGAGGGAGCAGACAGAGTGGTGTGTGAGGGAGCAGACAGAGTGGAGTGTGAGGGGGCAGACAGAGTGGAGTGTGAGGGAGCAGACAGAGTGGAGTGTGAGGGAGGGGACAGAGTGGAGTGTGAGGGAGCAGACAGAGTGGAGTGTGAGGGAGCGGACAGAGTGAGGTGTGAGGGAGCAGACAGAGTGGAGTGTGAGGGAGCAGACAGAGTGGAGTGTGAGGGAGCAGACAGAGTGGAGTGTGAGGGAGAAGAGAGAGTGGAGTGTGAGGGAGCAGACAGAGTGAGGTGTGAGGGAGCAGACAGAGTGGAGTGTGAGGGAGCAGACAGAGGGGAGTGTGACGGAGCAGACAGAGTGGAGTGTGAGGGAGCAGACAGAGTGGAGTGTGAGGGAGCAGACAGAGTGGAGTGTGAGGGAGCAGACAGAGGGGAGTGTGACGGAGCAGACAGAGTGGAGTGTGAGGGAGCAGACAGAGTGGAGTGTGAGGGAGCAGACAGAGTGGAGTGTGAGGGAGCAGACAGAGGGGAGTGTAAGGGAGCAGACAGAGGGGAGTGTGAGGGAGCAGACAGAGTGGAGTGTGAGGGAGCAGACAGAGTGAGGTGTGACGGAGCAGACAGAGGGGAGTGTGAGGGAGCAGACAGAGCGGAGTGTGAGGGAGGAGACAGAGTGAGGTGTGAGGGAGAAGAGAGAGTGGAGTGTGAGGGAGCAGACAGAGGGGAGTGTGAGGGAGCAGACAGAGTGGAGTGTGAGGGAGCAGACAGAGGGGAGTGTAAGGGAGCAGACAGAGGGGAGTGTGAGGGAGCAGACAGAGTGGAGTGTGAGGGAGCAGACAGAGTGAGGTGTGAGGGAGCAGACAGAGTGGAGTGTGAGGGAGCAGACAGAGTGAGGTGTGAGGGAGAAGACAGAGTGGAGTGTGAGGGAGCAGACAGAGTGGAATGTGAGGGAGCAGACAGAGTGGAGTGTGAGGGAGCAGACAGAGTGGAGTGGTTGGGAGCATACAGTGGAATGTGAGGGAGCAGGCAGAGTGAGGTGTGAGGGAGCGGACAGAGTGGAGTTTGAGTGAGCAGACAGAGTAGAGTGGGAGGGAGCGGACAGAGTGAGGTGTGAGGGAGCAGACAGAGTGGAGTGTGAGGGAGCAGACAGAGTTGGAGTGTGAGGGAATGGACAGAGTGAGGTGTGAGGGAGCAGACAGAGTGGAATGTGAGGGAGCAGGCAGAGTGAGGTGTGAGGGAGCGGACAGAGTGGAGTTTGAGGGAGCAGACAGAGTGGAGTGTGAGGGAGCAGACAGAGTGGAGTGTGAGGGAGCGGACAGAGTGGAGTGTGAGGGAGCAGACAGAGGGGAGTGTGAGGGAGCGGACAGAGTGGAGGGGGAAGGAGCAGACAGAGGGGAGGGTGAGGGAGCAGACAGAGGGGAGTGTGAGGGAGCAGACAGAGGGGAGGGTGAGGGAGCGGACAGAGTGGAGTGTGAGGGAGCGGACAGAGTGGAGTGTGAGGGAGCGGACAGAGTGAGGTGTGAGGGAGCAGACAGAGGGGAGTGTGAGGGAGCAGACAGGGTGGAGTGTGAGGGAGCGGACAGAGTGGAGTGTGAGGGAGCGGACAGAGTGAGGTGTGAGGGAGCAGACAGAGTGGAGTGTGAGGGACCCAACAGAGTGTGAGGGACCCAACAGAGTGGAGTGTGAAGGAGTGGACAGAGTGGAATGTGAGGGAGCAGACAGAGGGGAGTGTGAGGGACCCAACAGAGTGTGAGGGACCCAACAGAGTGGAGTGTGAAGGAGTGGACAGAGTGGAGTGTGAGGGAGCAGACAGAGGGGAGTGTGAGGGAGCAGACGGAGGGGAGTGTGAGGGAGCGGACAGAGTGGAGTGTGAGGGAGCAGACAGAGTGCAGTGTGAGGGAGCAGACAGAGTGAGGTGTGAGGGAGCAGACAGAGTGAGGTGTGAGGGAGCAGACAGAGTGAGGTGTGAGGGAGCAGAGAGAGTGGAGTGTGAGGGAGCAGACAGAGTGAGGTGTGAGGGAGCAGACAGAGTGGAGTGTGAGGGAGCGCACAGAGTTGAGTCTGAGGGTTTAGACAGAGTGGAGTGTGAGGGAGCGGACAGAGTGGAGTGTGAAGGAGCGGACAGAGTGGAGTGTGAGGGAGCAGACTGAGTGAGGTGTGAGGGAGTGGACAGAGTGAGGTGTGAGGGAGCAGACAGAGTGGAGTGTGAGGGAGCAGACTGAGTGAGGTGTGAGGGAGCAGACAGAGTGGAGTGTGAGGGAGCGGACATAGTGGAGTGTGAGGGAGGGGACAGCGTGGAGTGTGAGGGAGCGGACAGCGTGGAGTGTGAGGGAGTGGACAGCGTGGAGTGTGAGGGAGCAGACAGTGGAATGTGAGGGAGCAGGCAGAGTGAGGTGTGAGGGAGCGGACAGAGTGGAGTGTGAGGGAGCGGACAGAGTGGAGTTTGAGGGAGCAGACAGAGTGGAGTGTGAGGGAGCAGACAGAGTGGAGTGTGAGGGAGAAGACAGAGTGGAGTGTGAGGGAGCAGACAGAGTGAGGTGTGAGGGAGCTGACAGAGTGGAGTATGAGGGAGCAGACAGAGGGGAGTGTGACGGAGCAGACAGAGTGGAGTGTGAGGGAGCAGACAGAGTGGAGTGTGAGGGAGCAGACAGAGGGGAGTGTAAGGGAGCAGCCAGAGGGGAGTGTGAGGGAGCAGACAGAGTGGAGTGTGAGGGAGCAGACAGAGTGGAGTGTGAGGGAGCAGACAGAGTGAGGTGTGACGGAGCAGACAGAGTGAGGTGTGAGGGAGCAGACAGAGGGGTGTGTGAGGGAGCAGACAGAGTGGAGTGTGAGGGAGCAGACAGAGTGGAGTGTGACGGAGCAGACAGAGTGAGGTGTGAGGGAGCAGACAGAGGGGAGTGTGAGGGAGTAGACACAGTGAGGTGTGAGGGAGCTGACAGAGGGGAGTGTGAGGGAGCAGACAGAGTGGAATGTGAGGGAGCAGACAGAGTGGAGTGTGAGGGAGCAGACAGAGTGGAGTGTGAGGGAGCAGACAGAGGGGAGTGTGACGGAGCAGACAGAGTGGAGTGTGAGGGAGCAGACAGAGTGGAGTGTGAGGGAGCAGACAGAGTGGAGTGTGAGGGAGCAGACAGAGGGGAGTGTGACGGAGCAGACAGAGTGGAGTGTGAGGGAGCAGACAGAGTGGAGTGTGAGGGAGCAGACAGAGTGGAGTGTGAGGGAGCAGACAGAGGGGAGTGTAAGGGAGCAGACAGAGGGGAGTGTGAGGGAGCAGACAGAGTGGAGTGTGAGGGAGCAGACAGAGTGAGGTGTGACGGAGCAGACAGAGTGGAGTGTGAGGGAGCAGACAGAGTGGAGTGTGAGGGAGCAGACAGAGTGAGGGGTGAGGGAGTGGGCGGAGTGGAGTGTGAGGCGGCAGACAGAGAGGGGGGTGAGGGAGCAGACAGAGTGGAGTGTGAGGGAGCAGACAGAGTGGAGTGTGAAGGAGCAGACAGAGTGGAGTGTGAGGGAGCAGACAGAGTGGAATGTGAGGGAGCAGACAGAGTGGAGTGTGAGGGAGCAGACAGAGTGGAGTGTGAGGGAGCGGACAGAGTGAGGTGTGAGGGAGCAGACAGAGTGGAGTGTGAGGGAGCAGACAGAGTTGGAGTGTGAGGGAATGGACAGAGTGAGGTGTGAGGGAGCAGACAGAGTGGAGTGTGAGGGAGCAGACAGAGTGAGGTGTGAGGGAGGAGACAGAGTGCAGTTTGAGGGAGCAGACAGAGTGCAGTGTGAGGGAGCAGACAGAGTGAGGGGTGAGGGAGCGGACAGAGTGGAGTGTGAGGGAGCAGACAGAACGAGGTGTGAGGGAGCGGACAGAGTGGAGTGTGAGGGAGCAGAAAGAGTGGAGTGTGAGGGAGCAGACAGAGTGAGGTGTGAGGGAGCAGACAGAGTGGAGTGTGAGGGAGCAGACAGAGGGGAGTGTGAGGGAGCAGACAGAGGGGAGTGTGAGGGAGCAGACAGAGTGGAGTGTGAGGGAGCGGACAGAGTGGAGTGTGAGGGAGCGGACAGAGTGAGGTGTGAGGGAGCAGACAGAGGGGAGTGTGAGGGAGCAGACAGAGTGGAGTGTGAGGGAGCAGACAGAGTGGAGTGTGAGGGAGCGGACAGAGTGAGGTGTGAGGGAGCAGACAGAGTGGAGTGTGAGGGACCCAACAGAGTGGAGTGTGAAGGAGTGGACAGAGTGGAATGTGAGGGAGGAGACAGAGGGGAGTGTGGGGGACGGAACAGAGTGTGAGGGACCCAACAGAGTGGAGTGTGAAGGAGTGGACAGAGTGGAGTGTGAGGGAGCAGACAGAGGGGAGTGTGAGGGAGCAGACGGAGGGGAGTGTGAGGGAGCGGACAGAGTGGAGTGTGAGGGAGCAGACAGAGTGGAGTGTGAGGGAGCAGACAGAGTGAGGTGTGAGGGAGCAGACAGAGTGAGGTGTGAGGGAGCAGACAGAGTGAGGTGTGAGGGAGCAGACAGAGGGGAGTGTGAGGGCGCGGACAGAGTGGAGTGTGAGGGAGCGGACAGAGTGGAGTGTGAGGGAGCAGACAGAGTGGAGTGTGAGGGAGCAGACAGAGTGGAGTGTGAGGGAGCAGACAGAGTGGAGTGTGAAGGAGCGGACAGAGTGGAGTGTGAGGGAGTGGACAGCGTGGAGTGTGAGGGAGCAGACAGTGGAATGTGAGGGAGCAGGCAGAGTGAGGTGTGAGGGAGCGGACAGAGTGGAGTGTGAGGGAGCGGAGAGAGTGGGGGTGGAGGGAGCAGGCAGAGTGGAGTGTGAGGGAGCAGACAGAGTGGAGTGTGAGGGAGCAGACAGAGTGGAGTGTGAGGGAGCAGACAGAGTGGAGTGTGAAGGAGCGGACAGAGTGGAGTGTGAGGGAGCAGACAGAGTGGAGTGTGAGGGAGCGGACAGAGTGAGGTGTGAGGGAGCAGACAGAGTGGAGTGTGAGGGAGCAGACAGTGTGGAGTTTGAGGGAGCAGACAGAGTGGAGTGTGAGGGAGCAGACAGAGTGGAGTGTGAGGGAGAAGACAGAGTGGAGTGTGAGGGAGCAGACAGAGTGAGGTGTGAGGGAGCTGACAGAGTGGAGTATGAGGGAGCAGACAGAGGGGAGTGTGACGGAGCAGACAGAGTGAAGTGTGAGGAAGGAGACAGAGTGGAGGGGGGGGGAGCAGACAGAGGGGTGTGTGAGGGAGCAGCCAGAGGGGAGTGTGAGGGAGCAGACAGAGTGGAGTGTGAGGGAGCAGACAGAGTGGAGTGTGAGGGAGCAGACAGAGTGAGGTGTGACGGAGCAGACAGAGTGAGGTGTGAGGGAGCAGACAGAGGGGTGTGTGAGGGAGCAGACAGAGTGGAGTGTGAGGGAGCAGACAGAGTGGAGTGTGACGGAGCAGACAGAGTGAGGTGTGAGGGAGCAGACAGAGGGGAGTGTGAGGGAGTAGACACAGTGAGGTGTGAGGGAGCTGACAGAGGGGAGCGTGAGAGAGCAGACAGAGTGTAATGTGAGGAAGCAGACAGAGTGGAGTGTGAGGGAGCAGACAGAGTGGAGTGTGAGGGAGCAGACAGAGGGGAGTGTAACGGAGCAGACAGAGGGGAGTGTGAGGGAGCAGACAGAGTGGAGTGTGAGGGAGCAGACAGAGTGAGGTGTGACGGAGCAGACAGAGGGGAGTGTGAGGGAGCAGACAGAGTGGAGTGTGAGGGAGCAGACAGAGTGAGGTGTGAGGGAGAAGACAGAGTGGAGTGTGAGGGAGCAGACAGAGGGGAGTGTGAGGGAGCAGACAGAGTGGAGTGTGAGGGAGCAGACAGAGGGGAGTGTAAGGGAGCAGACAGAGGGGAGTGTGAGGGAGCAGACAGAGTGGAGTGTGAGGGAGCAGACAGAGTGAGGTGTGAGGGAGCAGACAGAGTGGAGTCTGAGGGAGCAGACAGAGGGGAGTGTGACGGAGCAGACAGAGGGGAGTTTGAGGGAGCAGACAGAGTGGAGTGTGAGGGAGCAGACAGAGTGAGGTGTGAGGGAGAAGACAGAGTGGAGTGTGAGGGAGCAGACAGAGGGGAGTGTGAGGGAGCAGACAGAGTGGAGTGTGAGGGAGCAGACAGAGGGGATTGTGAGGGAGCGGACAGAGTGGAGTGTGAGGGAGCAGACAGAACGAGGTGTGAGGGAGCGGACAGAGTGGAGTGTGAGGGAGCAGACAGAGTGGAGTGTGAGGGAGCGGACAGAGTGGAGTGTGAGGGAGTGGACAGAGTTGGAGTGTGAGGGAGCAGACACAGTTGGAGTGGGAGGGAGTGGACAGAGTGGAGGGTGAGGGAGCAGACAGAGTGGAGTGTGAGGGAGCAGACAGAGTGAGGTGTGAGGGAGTGGACAGAGTGGAGTGTGAGGGAGCAGACAGAGTGAGGTGTGAGGGAGCGGACAGAGTTGGAGTGTGAGGGAGTGGACAGAGTGAGGTGTGAGGGAGCGGACAGAGTTGGAGTGTGAGGGAGTGGACAGAGTGAGGTGTGAGGGAGCAGACAGAGTGAGGTGTGAGGGAGCGGACAGAGTTGGAGTGTGAGGGAGTGGACAGAGTGGATTGTGCACTCACTCTTACTATCTGAGAAATCCATGACTCACCGTGGTTGGAGAGCTCTGGCTTGGAGCTGTTTACGCGGCAGCAGTTAGCGGAAGCCATGCAGAGCTGACTGGACTGTTAAACGGCGAGTCGTGACTCTCCCCCTCTCACCCACCTCCCTAGGACGGCCCCTCCCAGCAGGCCTTGCAGCTGTCGAAGACGCACGTCCTGATCCTGGTTCTGCATGGGGGGAACATCCTGGACGGGGGCGGCGGGGATCCCAGCAGTAAGCAAGGAGACGTGAACACCATCAGTGCAGCGTTTGAGACGGTGATGCGTGTGCACTACCCCACCGCACTCGGCCGCATCGCCATCCGCCTGGTGCCCTGTCCGGCCATATGCAGCGAGGCCTTTTCACTGGTGTCCAAGTGAGTGTGCGTCTGGCACGTGTGTGCATTTACATGCACAGACATGTATCAATGGGCTAAATGTGCACATGAGCTTACTTTTTTTCTACACATGCAATATAGAGCCAAAATACCCATCATATTGTCACTGCCATCTTGCAAATTTGGAGCCAGAGTCTGTGCAGTAGTGATTGGGGGGTTGTGTTTAAATACCCCGTACAAACCTAATTCAAAAAACCTGTGCCAACCCTTTAAAATGAGGTAAATGTAGTCTTTAGTTGAATGGACTCCCCATTATCATGCATTTGAATGTTAGTTCTCAATACTTCGGTAGCTATTTAGCTGAATAGGTGACCTGCCGCTGAATCTCGATTTACTCGCTACTTAGCTCGCTAGCAAGATTCGGTAATAGGTCATTAAAATTAACAATGAAAATTGATGCCAGACAAACTCTTTGCCCTGAACATAGTACCGTAGCTAATAGTATGTAACGCTGTGTTCTGAGGAAAGAGATTTTCATCATGGATTATCGTTGCAACCTAACTTGCTGTGGCCTTTAATAGAATCTAGCTAAACTTGCCTGCTGGTGAACTGGTTTTACTTTTCAGCAATAGCATGCCTGCTAACAATTCATGACGGAGCAAAGGCATTTCTACAGTCAATTGTCATTGGAATTTTAGTATCATTGGTTATATTCTGTTGCACTGGGACCTATCAACTTATACATGTGTAATGGTAACGTTTTATCTCTGCTTGACAGTTGCATTCTATTTCCGAATAGTTCCCATGAAATAAGCCGACTACTCCAAGTCACTTTCAATCACATCTGTCAATCATGACTTTACTCCCCTTGTTGTAGTATCAAATAACTAAATAAAACCAACCTTCTCAGAAAAAATGAGCACTTGAATATACATCAGCACAAAATTTTTTATATGACAAAAACCATCTTCAGAAAAACATTATTTGACACATACTGTAAAGGCCCAATATGTAAAATTTCCCAATTCAAAGATCTATAAAATATATAGATATGTTATATATGTTTTGGTGTACTTAGATTATCTGTGATGTATTCAATGATTATCAAAGACAGAGATATCTGTATTATAAATGTAGGGACACGGGCCGTTTCTTTTCGTCGCATATTTGACGTCACTCCCAACAAAAAGAGTGCACAAGACCAAGAAAATCACCCTCCTCGCACATGTGCTTCGCCATTTCCAAAGAGTTTCAAGCTAAGATGGTAACATAAACGTAACGTTACTCCACTTCAAAACATTTTTCTTGTGATGCCGCATGACAAACAGAAAGTTGATTTGTTCAGCGCATCGTTTGTGCATTATGAGAAGTCAGTGCTATGTTAGCTACATTACTTGCAGTTAGAACACGGCTCCCTTGAATACTCGATCTATTGAGTCTATCAGCGTGTCTCGACAGATAACTGCTGGCCAGCTGGTCTGTTGAGCACAGTGTTGCTAAGGAAGCTATATGAATAGAGGCAGGAGCAACTGAAAGCGTACATTGCCAACTGACAGTGGCATTTCCTCGATATCTGTTAGATTTAGCATGTGCATTCAGCAACAGAGTGTTCCCTTCTGTTATTATTCTCTGCAGAGATGGGCATCATGAGCCGGCCCCACCCTGTCATCTCAGCCTCTGACCTGCAGCACATCATAAGCGCTGTAAACGGCCGACTTATCATCATCCCTTACGTTTTTTTTTTTATTTGAATGAAATAAGATGAAGTTATATAAAAGTAAAGAAATATAACCTTGTACATGGTTTCGCCGCTCCTGTTTGAGCAACGTCGGAGAATTTAGCTGTCAGCGGTGCGTGTAAATTGATGTAGACAACAATCCCATGATTCCACGCGATCCCATTGCGTCGTCAAACTCGGCCTCTTGTTATTGTTTGGTTAAGTGCCCTCTCGTGGCAGAGAATTACATATTGGGCCTTTAATTTTTTAGTGTGGCTCATATGGAGGTGGCGGGATTATAACCTGTATCGCAGTCAGCCACAAGGGGGCAATCAAGATGTTTTCGCAGTGAGGTTGTCTTATTGTGTAGTCAATGGTACAGACATACACAAAAGGCAAATACATGCACACAAGCAGACACACATAGACACATTATATGCATTACTATTTTGTAATTGAGCTGCGTATAAAAAGTAACTTTTGGATTCTTTATTGTAGGGGGCAAGTATTTTGGCTTTCCAAACAATTCAAGAACAATTTTGGTTTATTTAAAAAGTTTTCAAAATAAAATTATGCCTCCATATTGATATTACATTAATTCATATTTTAAATGACATATGTAATACATTTCTCATAGTGTTAACTTGCTCGGACGGTTATGCCACGGGACATTTTGAGGGCTTGAGATGGCAAAACAGAAAATATATTTCATTTTTATGATATACTGGAAATATGTTCAAATTAAACAGGTTTCATAGAATAAAATTATCCTTATTATGAATGATTTTAAATTATTTAAACCAAAGTACTGCGCTCGGACACAAAAATCTGCATGTCATGTCATTGACACATTTTATCAATGATGATGATTGTGGTAATGTTGAGGATTTGTGATGATTATGATGATGGTGTATGGTGGTGATGATGATGATTGTGGTTATATCGAGGATGGGTGATGATGATGCTTGTGTATGTGATGGTTGATCTTGATGATGATGATTGTGGTTATACTAAGGATGGGTGATGATGATGTAATGATGATGATGTTCACTGTGGTCATACTGAGGACGGGTTACGGTGGTGGATGGTGGTGGCGTATATTATGGCTGATGATGACAACCATGATGATCATGATGATTGTGGTTATAATGAGAATTGGTGATGATGATGGTGGTGTATATGATGATTGATGATGATGATGATTGTGGTCATATTGAGGATTGGTGATGATGATGGTGGTGTATATAAAGGTTGATGATGATTGTGGTTATATTGAGGATTAGTGATGATGTTGGTGGTGTATATGATGGTTGATGATGATGATGATTGTGGTCATATTGAGGATTGGTGATGATGATGGTGGTGTATATGATGGTTGATGATGATGATGATGATGATGATTGTGGTTATATTGAGGATTGATGATGATGGTGGTGTATATGATGGTTGATGATGATGATGATGATGATGATGATGATTGTGGTTATAATGAGGATTGTGATGATGATGGTGGTGTATATGATGGTTGATGATGATGATTATGATGGTAGTGGGGTAAATTATGTTTGATGATGAGGATGATGATTTTGTTACATTGAGGATTGGTGATGATTATGGTGGTGTCTGTGATTTTTGATGACGATGATCGTCATGTAAATGATGGTTGATGATGACAATGTTGAGTATGATAATGATGATGATCATGATGATAATTTCGGTTATACTGAGGACAGTTGTTGATGATGGTGCCTGTATGATTCTTGATGTTGGTCGATGATAATAATGATGATGTTGGCTCTCTTGCTCAGCTTGAGCCCCTACAGTTATGATGAAGGCTGCCTCTCTAACAGCCAGGACCACATACCCCTGGCCGCTTTGCCCCTATTGGCTACCTCATCACCGCAGTATCAGGACGCTGTGGCAGCTGTCATCATGCGAGCCAATCAGGTGTATGGAGACTTCATCAAATCATTGGACGGGGCCACCTTCTCCGGTCAGGTAATAAAATCAGACCTTCACCCAATCGGTGTCCTAGTCCAGCGGGGACCTCCCTTCTCTCTAGCTTTCATATACAGTAACAGTCAAAGTCTGGACTCACACATGTATAACAATAGTGTATTACAGTGCCAGTCATAGTCTGGACACATTAATGCTTTACAATATGCTTACACTCATACTTTACAAAACCAGTCAGTCTGGATATGCCCGCGCTTCACAATGCCAGTCAGTCTGGACATGCCCATGCTTTACAGTACTAGTTAAAGTCTGTACACAACCTAGCTTTACATTTACGTCAAAGTCTGGATACACCCACACTTTACAGTGCCAGTTAAAGTCTGGATACACCTATGCTTTACAGTACCAGTCAAAGTCTAGAAACACCTGTGCTTTACAGTTACGTCAAAGTCTGGATACACCCATGCTTTACAGTACCAGTCAAAGTCAGGACACACCCATGCTTTACAGGACCAGTTTAAGTCTGGACACACCCACACTTTACAGTACCAGTTAAAGTCTGGACACACCCAAGCTTTACAGTACCAGTCAAAGTCTGGACACACCCATGCTTTACAGGACCAGTTTAAGTCTGGACACACCCACACTTTGCAGTACCAGTTAAAGTCTGGACACACCCAAGCTTTACAGTACCAGTCAAAGTCTGGACACACCCATGCTTTAGAGTACCAGTCAAAGTCTGGATACACCCACGCTTTACAGTGCCAGTCAAAGTCTGGACATACTCATGCTTTACAGAACCATTCAAAGTCTGGACACTCCCACACTTCACAGTACCAGTCAAAGTCTGGACATGCTCATGCTTTACAGTGCCAGTCAAAGTCTGGACACACCCATGCTTTACAGGACCAGTTCAAGTCTGGACACAGCCATGCTTTACAGGACCAGTTCAAGTTTGGACACAGCCATGCTTTACAGTACCAGTCAAAGTCTGGACACACCCACACTTTACAGTACCAGTCAAAGTCTGGACATGCTCATGCTTTACAGTACCAGTCAAAGTCTGGACACACCCACACTTTACAGTACCAGTCAAAGTCTGGGCATGCTCATGCTTTACAGTACCAGTCAAAGTCTGGACACACCCACACTTTACTGTTCCAGTCAAAGTCTGGACATGCTCATGCTCTACAGTACTAGTTGTATCCCCTGAACGAAGGTCGGAGGATACTATGGATTTGGCCTCGGCACGCATTCGCCATGTCCGCAAAGATTTTCTTGTGAACACTCTACAGCCCACATAAGTGCACCGATTCTTTTCAAATTTTGCAGGGAGATGTATTGTGGCAAGTTCACGACACCTATTGATTTTGGGTACTCTGGGACCATCTGGGCCCAACTGGGGGGCCTTCGGGGGATACATGTGCTCGGTTGCCGAGTGCTCTAGTTAAAGTCTGGACTCAGCCATGCTTTACAGGACCAGTTCAAGTCTGGACACTTCCACACTTTACAGTAGCAGTCAAAGTCTGGACATGCTCATGCTTTACAGTACCAGTCATAGTCTGGACGCACCCACACTTTACAGTACACACCCACGCTTTATGAATATCGAGGCACTGCAGGTGTGTTTGATCGGTAATGACTGTCGCGGGTCTGCAGGTGTGTTTGATTAGTAATGACTGTTGAGGTTCTGTCGGTGTTTTTGATTGGTGATGACTCTTGGGGCTCTACAGGTGTGTTTGGTTGGTAGTGACTGTTGCTCTTCTGCAGGTGTGTTAGAATGGTAATGACTGTTGCGGCTCTGTCAATGTGTTTGATTGGTAATGACTGTTGGGGCTCTGCAGGTGCGTTAGATTGGTAATGACTGTTGCGGCTCTGTCTGTGTGTTTGATCGGTTATGATTATCGGGGCTCTGCAGGTGCGTTAGATTGGTAATGACTGTTGCGACTCTGTCTGTGTTTGATTGGTAATGACTGTCTGGGCTCTGCAGGTGCGTTTGATTGGTACTGACTGTTGCGGCTCTGTCGATGTGTTTGATTGGTAATGACTGTCGGGGCTCTGCTGGTGTGTTTGATTGAGTAATGGCTGTCGGGGCTCTGCTGATGTGTTTGACTGGTAGTGACTGTTGCTCTTCTGCAGGTGTGTTTGATTGGTAGTGACTGTTGCGGCTCTTCAGGTTTGTTTGGTTGGTAATGACTGTTGCGGCTCTGCAGGTGTGTTTGGTTGGTAATGACTGTTGCGGCTCTGCAGGTGTGTTTGATTGGTGACTGCGTTGGCGGGATCTTGGGATTTGACGCTCTCTGCAGCTGTGGCCACATCGCTCCCGAGAGCCAGAGCAGCAGTCGCCGAGGCAGTGTGGTGAGTGTGCAGGTAAGACCGCTCTGGAACACTCTGAGAAAATGTGCCTCTTTATGACATTGTCTGCACAGTGTGGACTCCTCTTCACCGCTTCGTACAGGTGAGGATGAGACCGTTATTGACAGGGGATTCCACTAACGGTGGGTGAAACTGATCTTGACTGACTAGACTGCACTAGATAGCTGAGACTGCTCTCAACTTGTGAGGGCATTCTAGGAAGGTGAAACCACTTTTCTCAGGTGAGATAACTAACACTAAAGCTACTCTTAACAGGCAATTTGGCTCTAGACAGATGAAACCTCTCCAGACAGTTGAGAATGCTTTGGTCTGATGAGACTGCTTTTGCCAGGTGAGACCACTGCTGACAGATGAGACCACTCCAGACAGGCATGACCACTGTATATAGGTGAGACCACTACTGACAGATGAGAACTCTATAGACAGGCATGACCACTCTATAAAGGTGAGAGCATTCCTGACACGAGACCACTATAGACAGGCATGAACAATCTATACAGGTGAGGCCACTGCTGACAGATGAGACCAATATAAACAGGCGTGACCACTCTATACAGGTGAGGCCACTCCTGACACAAGACCACTATAGACAGGCATGACCACTCTATACAGGTGAGACCACTGCTGACAGATGAGACCACTATAGACAGGCATGACCACTCTATACACGTGAGACCACTCCTGACACAAGACCACTATAGTCAGGCATGACCACTCGATACAGGTGAGACCTCTATAGACAGGCATGACAACTCTATACAGGTGAGACCACTCCTGACACAAGACCAATCGAGACAGGCATGACCACTTTATACTGGTGAGACCACTATAGACAGGCCCGTCCACTCTGTACAGGTAAGACCACTCCTGACAGATGAGACCACTATTGACAGGCATGACCACTCTATACAGGTGAGACCACTGTAGCCACTATGACCACTCTGCACAGGTGAGACCACTCCTGACAGATGAGACCACTATTGACAGGCATGACCACTCTATAAAGGTGACACCTCTCTGGACAGATGAATCTGCTTTATCCAGGTGAGACTGGTCCAGATTGAGGAGACCACTGTGAGATGCCTTTGAACCACTGAGACGGGCCTCGTTAGTAAAGACTGTTCTACACAAATGAAACTCACACAGTTCTTGGTCCCTTTGGACAAGTGCTAACTCTCTGAACAAGTGAGACTCCTGTAGAGCAGTGGAAAGTTTTACAATGTGATTGGCTGACGGAAATAGTCACCGTGGGTGGTTCTATAACATGATTTGCTGATGAAGGGACTCACATCAGGTGGTTCTGTAAT